>JABXWE010002735.1:0-10971 GCA_014611495.1 Limonius californicus | reverse complement strand
ATGCTAAAATTGTTTTCATACTGAACAACTCTGCAGGAGAAGAAAATGTTGATTAATTAATATAGGTAACTTAAAATAGGTAATTATTAACAGTTATTATGAACTCATTAAAGATAGTACATATGATTTTCTGCATTACTTATTACATAAAATATGTAAATAATAAGAAAAGCAAGTGATAACCTAATAATAAAATTATTTTAAAAACAAGAAGTGCAGAAAAGAAAGGTTGGCCTTTTCTTAAGATTTTACTAATGCTTTTGTCCGTATTTTTTTAGTTATACAGTTTTGAAGATTGACTAATACCGTAGACTAATAATTAGTCTACGCTAATACGTATTTAGCTGGTTAATAATTATAATTAGGGGGTTAGTGATTCTGACCATTACATTTGTTAAAACTGTTTTCAGATCGGATAGCACTGCGGGGGAAGAGAATTTCAATAAATTTACAATATAACGTTGAATAACCTATTAACCATTATTAAGATAACCTGTAAAGGTTTAAAAATCAAACATAATTTTCTGCATTGCATACATATCTCTACGCAAATATTTCATTTTTAAAACCAAAAGAAATCCAAATGATACCTATCCACAAAATTATTTTAAAAACAAGAAGGCAAGAAAAGGAAGGTCGGTTCTATTTGGTGATTTTACTAATCCTTCTATTTGAATTTTGTGACGTCATACACTTTTGAAGATACTGGATGATGTATGTTTAGCTGCATATTCAAAAAAATCCAAGGGCCGGTTGAGAAATTTTTCGTCACTCCTTACAAGCCTTAATGACTAACTTTTAGTCTGACAAATTTAACACAGTTGTCGCGCCCTACCGGTCCGCGCCCTAGCGGTCCGCGCCCTAATGTCCACGCGCCCTAACGACGGCGCCCAAACGGCCGCGCCTTAACGGCCGCGCCTTAACGGCCGCGCCTTAACGGCCGCGCCTAGATGTCCTGCTCCGATCCCACATAACCTCGAAATGTGATTGTTGTTGTTGTTTTCATTTATAAGTGACATTATGACTGTCAATTGTAACATATGGGCTAAGCCATACCTTGATAAAAATTTCAAAGCCCGCTAGAGTTTTTTTTATGAACATACCATATAGAACGACACGTCTAACGAAAAAAGGTGTAGGAAGACCGCTAAAAAGATGGAGTGATGATATTCGCGAGTTTTCAGGAAGAGATTGGATTCAAAAGGTTCAAGATAGAAGTTAATGGAAACAAATGAGAGACGTCCAGCAGTGGACATATACGGGCTGAATGGACGGTTTTTCACCAAAAATTGAGTCATGATTAGACAGTGGAAATCAAAAGAGCAGCAATATCGAATTGGCTAGTGGCGAACAGAATCTGGCTTGCAAGAAAGCAATGTGTGTTCCAAATTCATTATTTAAGCTGTGTGCTTTAAATTGATTATTACAGTTAGATACTCAGTAAGGATCTTATGTACCTAATTAAATATTGAATTGTGTGCTGCTAAGTTGGGTATTCATATATTACATTAATGTATTATACCTGCGCGTTCATTGATGGTACAGTCACTACCTAATTAAATATTGAGCTGTGTGTTCAGCCATTAAAATATTGTTTTAGTACTGTGCGCTTATTGATGGCGTAGTTAGCGCCTGAATAGATATTAAGTTGTGTGCTTCTAATTTATTGTGCGAGTTGGATTATCCTATATTAGAGTATTGTATTAGCGATGCGCGCTCATTGATAGCGCAGTCAGCACTGTGTGCTCCTAATTTATTGTATGGGTTGTGCGCGACTGTATTGAAAAGAATGTATGTACTGTGTCCGCATTGACAGCACAGTGGATACCTGATTAGTATTGAGTTGTGTGTTCCTAATTTATAGTATGTTCCTACATTAGAGTATTGATTTAGCACTGTACGCTTATTGACGGCGTAGATAGCGCTTGACTAGATATTGAGCTGAGTACTCCTAATTTTATTGTGCGAGTTGGATATTCCTATATAAGAGTATTGTATTAGCGATGCCCGCTCCTTAATAGTGCAGTCAGCACTGTGTGCTCCCAATTTATTGTGTGGGTTGTTTGTGAGTGTATTGAAAAAAATGTATAAGAACTGCGTCCTCATTGACAGCACAGTGGATACTTGATTAAATATTGAGTTGTGTGTTCCTAATTTATAGTATGTTCCTACATTAGGGTATTGTTTTACCACTGTCCGCTTATTGACGGCGTAGTTAGCTCTTGACTAGATATTGAGCTGTGTGTATGACGATACTCAAAGAATGTATTAGAACTGTGCCCTCATTGACGGCACAGTGAGTATCTGATTAAATATTGAGTTGTGTGTTCCTGCACTAGAGTATTGTTTTAGCACTGTCCGCGCATTGACAGTGTAGTCAGCGGCTAACTGAGCATCGACATGTCGGCTCCTAATTTATTGTGCGAGCTATATATTCTTATATTAGAGTATTGTACTAGCGCTGGGCGCTCATTGATAGTGCAGTCACTGTGTACTCCTAATTTATTGTGCAAGTTATGTGTTCCTATGTTCAAAAAATGTGTTAGAGCTGAATGCTTATTGAGTGCAGATTTGAGCGGTGCTAGGGAGCTGTGTGATCATTGTTATTAGGCAATTTTTAATTTTTAATTCGGTAGTTGACTATTTAAGAAGCTAGTTTAGTTGCAGTGTCATTAACACGGCCAACAAGCTCCGTAAGACTATATCCTTGCTCACCGCCCATCATATGCAGAAATCTAAGCATGTAGAACAAAATAATGAAGTGTGTTTCATAAGATTTACCCCCTAGTGTAATTTGCAAGAGTACGTGACTTAGACGGTAAAACTGCTGGTTAAAGTTTTGTAAGGTATATTTAACTTACGCACATACACTGCTTTAAATTAAATTGATTTAATACCTTATCATCAAATATGCTTAACTCCAGTATTTTATTATGTTTATGTATGAGTGTGTATATCCTGATTATAATTATGATAACTAATTAATTGTACGTAAAGAAGAATGTAGCTGTTTCATCGAAAAATATATGTACTACATATGTATCAGTTTAGTTGATTTTAATATCCACATTTTATTTCTATTTGATTAATATAATACGATTACCTTTAGGAAGATATTGGCTAAAAAAAATTTAGAATGGAATTCTTATCTGCCACGACTTTCCCACAATGAACTTACCCTAATGAATAGCCATTTTCATAATAACGACCACTGCTAAGGCGAAGTACGCATTATGAATTTGAAATCGGTCTGAAACGAAGTATCATGGTCTTAATGAACCAGCCAGTATTTCCTTGGATGGGTTTCTAATGTTTATTTGCCCTTCATTAATCATTCTAGATTTTTTTACGGCTTGGAGGCAGGTTCCATGTTAATCAAGAATAATGCATCTAATCAATTTTGTAAGTGATATTAATGAAACTTTTATTAAATAATAGTTTATTCTTAGTTATAGGGTCGGCCCTATGTTAAATGGAGTTTTAAATAAAACTACAGAATGTAGACACCCTCCTACAATACGTAAGATATTGCTTTTTTAAAATTTCGGATAGATATGATTAATTGAAGAGATGGGGAGTCACTTTGTTGGATATTAATGAGGAAGGCAATCAAAGTTAACTAATTTAGTTTGTTAGACAGCATTTGGGAATTTTTATGTTATCATTGTTGCATTGTCTGTACATTTTGTGTTTTTGTGTATATTTTCATTCTTTAAAGAATTACGATTGTTATTTGTTTATAAGAAATATGGCAGAACATACCAGTGAATAGCCATTTTAAACTGTAATGTTGTGTGACATATTAATGTATTGCAAATTTATGATTATTACCAAAAACGGAGGTAGTTGAAAATAACATATTGCTGTCAGTTCCGGCCAAACCGGAAACAAAAAGTTTAAAAAATGCCGAAAGAACCGCATTTAGAAGTTATATCTCAGGTTACAATAGGTGTAAAAAAATGCTGTAATTAAAGTCTCTATATTCATAAATGTAACACAATAAAAATTTTCATGAACAACTGTATAATTAAAAATAAATCAACAGTAAATGTAATAATAATAAGGTTAAATCAAACTTGGTACACCTTGTATAACAACCATGCTAAATATAAACAGTTAAGTTACAAATTATTCGCACACTCTGTATATGAGTGCCCCTACAATTCTAAGGTGAAGCCCAATTTATCAAAAATTATTCATTAAATAAATACGGTCCTGTATGACAAATAGTAGGCAACAATAAATAGCCAAATGGTAAACTCAAATGTCTGACCCAACTTAATCAATGCATAAAGTTCTGTAAATATCAGTTAAGCTGCATAAAACACAAATTAAATATATAAGTGAGTAAACCAGAATTAAAGTAAGACCATAATTTATAACTGACTCAAAATTAGTCAACAGATTGATTGGGTAAATACATAAAATACGAAACGCTGAAGTACATTACAATATTAAATTATGTGATTTAAACAACAGGTCAAACTAATTCGAGAAAACTCGAATTAGGGGAAAGTTCCCAGGCGAATGAAGTATGACAAGGAAAGCAATTTAGCGGACGTAACCCCTATCTGAAGATAAACGGATCTAAAAACCCATAAAGCTAAATTTATAATATTGTTAAAGTCCAAATACGAATTTCCGGAAGCTGGTGATATGACGCAAGGCCTTGCGTTAAGTCAGCTTAACCAACGCGTTAAGTGTAAACTGTAGCGCCGAACCAAATAGTTTATCGCTATTAAACAATCCGCATAATTGGCCTATAATACAAGCAACAAAGTAAGTCGTCAATTGTCTAAATAGCAATTGTCGCGCAGCCGTGAAACTAGACAGAGCCACAACTGACAGCGGTCTAAATTTGCTGCGCACAAAAGTTTTGTTTACCAAAACAAAAAAGTCAAAAACTTAATTAAATATCAGAGTGCAGTTACCAAAAACAGGTGGAAATTAACTGAATGCCCCTACTGAAGGTAACTGAACAGTCGCAGATGCATATTATAGTTCAAAGCGGTATATGATACCAAAAAGTTACAAATACAAAATCTACACAGTATTGCCTTCCCCGTGGAGCTTGGTACCTGCCGAGATGGGTTTAACGGGCACCGGAATTCTGCATACGTTCGCACGAAGATAAAGATCATAGAAACCTGGGGAAAAAAATTCAAACCTTGGTTGTTCGATGGGCCGATTGTATCCAACTTCGGACAGTACGTAGAAATTGAAAGCTACAGGTGATCGAGATAGGCTGATTGTTCGGGAAACGGTCCCATGAGACTCCACATAGCATGCGGCGGGTAACGTATTAGTTTCCTGGTGAAGCGTTTAATTAATCTGGGCTAGACCCAATGAGAATATAGCAAAACACCAAAATAACACGCAGACAACTAACTAAATTCTTCTGTAAATGGAGATGACTTAAATAATCCACCAGCACGAATAAAACAAAATCTTAAATCACCTCCTACACTTTCACCAGCAACCCACAACTTGCACGGCCAAGAACTCAACAGCAAATCCCGTATGACATTCACACTTAAGGAAATTCCACCCACCCAAATTCAAATTCAAAAGAATTCCCCAAAATTCCCTAACACTACAGGAACTCAACAAGTTTGAACCAAGGTCGGCGTCAAAAGGAACTGTAGGCAACCAAACACACCCATCGGACTGCCGGGATGCTACTGGGAAAAATACACGTAACAACCCTCCTAAATGTAATAGCAGTTTTTGAACTCAGTAAGGAAATTTTCCAAAATTTCTTTTCCATACCCATAGTATGAGAAAGTAAAAACTATGCTTCTGGAATCTGGTTACATCTTTCAAAATTTTAAACAATTTTTCTACTTTATCTACTTTACTGCAACGAAACCGTCTACTGCGCGTCCAATACAGCAAGTATTAGACAATGTGGACAACATACTGCGAGAAATTGATAATAATCCCAGCACCTCTGTTCGTCGTGTATCTGCACAAGTTAATGTACCACAAATGCGAGTTTGGAGAACATTGAAATGTCACGGTTTATATCCATTTCATATCCAGCCTGTTCAGCCCTCTTACTTACAGATTTTGCTAGTCGTATGGAATCTTGGCGCTGGATCATTCAAAATCGAACCTCGTAATAGAATTTTATTCACAGTGTCAAATTATCAACACAGGTTTTCAGTAAATATCTGGTGTGGAATTATTGAGAACATGCTCATTAGTCCATTCATTTTTGAGAACCATTTAACCGCCAACAGATATTTAAATTTTATAGATCATTTGCGAGGATTGTTAGATGATGACTCTCTGGCGATTAGACATGGTATGTGGTACCAGCACGATGGTGCCCTTGGCACTTTGCGTTACGTGTAAGACAGTTTTTAAATCAACGGTTTGAAGGACGTGTAATTGGTAGAGGAGAACGTCACTCCTACCCCCCTAGATCTCAGGACTTAACTTGTTGAGATTATTATTTGTGACGCCATATGAAAGGTATGGTATACCAAACACCATCAGAGACTGTTGAAATTCTTAAGATAGGCATTTTTGAGGCAGCAGAACTAATTTGGAATAACAATGATACGTAACGTAGGGCAACCAGATCTCTCTTAAGAAGAGCCCGAATGTGTGTTGAGAGCAACGGTACCCATTTTGAACAATCATTATAGTGATTGTAAACTAAAATACGTAATATTTGGCCTAAAGATTGTGTACAAAAAGTAGTGACCTCACCTTGTGGGACACCCTGTATATAAAACTTTTAAAACCTTATGTAGTTTACCCGCTTTTACTAAATTGTTTGTGTAAGTTTCCCATAAAGTAGTTTGAATTTAAATTGTTTTAATCTCGATAGAATGATTTATTAAATTTACTTTAAGAAATATTCTGCTAAAAGCATTGCAATTTACGACTGACGATACGTCAAACTTCTGCAGCTAAAAGTATCCGATTTTGACATTCAAATAAATGCCTTAATTTTGAATAATTGCATGATCATAGGTTTCTGCAATAAGGTTAAGGCAATTAACGCAGAATAATTAATATGTAATTAAATATTGCTACTGCCTTATAGACCTCTGGTGTATGCGACACAAAATATTTAAATATTCTTCTTTCCATAGCTAAGCCGATTTTGTTAAATCTAACAAATTCCATCTCCATTTGTCGTTTATATGATATCGAATTAAATTAACTAGAAAGCTAATAACGCGAATCCGTAGAATCCTAGATTTCCTGTAAAGGGACGCTGCTCTAATCCTACTGACAACAGCTTATCCTTCGTCGCCCGTTAGCCACAACTATTAATCATTGGAAGAAGCTAAAAACAAAATAGATAAATAACTGACAGGAGACTTTTTTGAAAACTGTAAGCATCTAATAAACATTGAAAGTATTTAATAAGAACGTACCGTTTTCGCTTACAAGATTCAATTTACATGATAAAATGATGTAGCTTTCAAAGGGAATCGTATCAAGTGCTCCAATCTTCTTTTGTAATGTGTGCTGTATCAGACAAAACATGCTAATGTATGCAATTTTCCCGCAAAAAATTGAGTAGTTCTGAAAATATGAAACCAACTGAAGTTATATTAGCATATGGAAATGCAAATGAATGGAGAGGAACATCTGAATCTATGCAATATTACTTATAGCCTTTAGACTTTAAATTTTGTGAACAGAAATTTATATGTTGCATGTTTAATTATGTATATATAGTTTCTTAAAATATGACTAATAAAAAATTTAGTACTATTCAAATTAGCATGTACGTAGCAATAACCGCAGCAGGATTTTTTGTTGAAAATAAGAAGAAACAAAAAATTAATGCAGCAAATTTTAAACATATTTTGAAAGTATCAAAAAAGTGCATGCTAAATGTTGATCGTACCTCATAGAAGAGGTTTAATTGTAGGATGGATTTGTCCATTGCAGCGCTACTAAACCAGCTCCTTGAAAGGTTCGAATCTCTGTAGAAACTTTGGAATTGCCCATCAACCAAGCAGGACGACCATGCTAAACTAATTAAGAGGAACAGACAACTCTTGCAACAAACAGGGAAACGCAGTTCTTTAAGTCCCACAGTACTCTTAAAATGAAATGGGAGCTCACATCTCTCACGATGAACTAGGATACGAAGTCCTTTAGGCTCATGCAGTCCGTTTTGCGTCCACACAGTACCTTCATAATAAAATAGGAGGTTACATATCTCACAATGAATTAGGACACACAGTCAAAGGGCCCACGCAGTCCATTCTGCGTCCACGATGATATCATGCTCATCGCGGATCGTCTTGAAGACGCACAAAAAATGCTAGATGACTTTAATAATTCTACCAGGCAAGTGGGACTAAACATCAATTTTTCAAAATTCTAATTTATGACAAACCTAGTACCCAGGTCAGGTATATCGGCAGAAGGCGTCCTATTAGAGCATCCTATAGATACCTAGGTCACGAGGTTAACATTAGTAGAGATAACAAAACCCAAGAAATAACTAGAAGAATAGGACTAACATGGGCAGCTTTTGGCAAATTGGGCTACATATTTAGGTCAAATATTCCTGTGTGTCTGAAAAGGAAGGTTTTTAACATGTGCATCCTTCCGGTCTTGACCTATGGAGCAGAAACATTGACACTGACAAAGAAGACCGTTTCCAAAATACAGGTTGCCCAAAGACGCATGGAGCGGTCAATGCTGGGTATATCTTTAAGAGATAAGGTACCGAATACCGAAATACGAGGCAGAACAGGAGTGGAAGATGCAATCAACAAAATCATCAAACTTAAGTGGAACTGGGCGGGCCATGTTGCGAGACTAACAGACCATAGATGGACCAAAAAACTATTGGAATGGCGACCAAGAGCAGACGCCTACCGAAGCAGAGGTCGCCCTCCCTCATGATGGACCGACGATATAAGGTGCATTAGGGGAAACTGGATGCAGGCGGCCAAAGATCGCGATAATTGGACTACAATGCGGAAGGCCTACGTCTAGCAGTGGACAAATATATAGGCTGATTGATGATGATGATAATGAATGTCTCATTGTCCGTATTCAGCTGATTTATCGTCTAACGACATCTTTGTGTTCCCGAATATCACACAAAAATGCGCGAACATCGATTTTCATCACCTCAAGAGGCTTTTGAAGCCTTCAAAAACTACAATACCTTATTTGTATGAGTAGTTGGTACCGAAGGCCACATATTTAAGTGTTAATAGATCTCCATTTAGGACTAAGATCGTATTTATACGCCTCAGTGGCGTGTTCTATAGACACAGAGAACTGAAAAGGCTATGGATTAATTGCACTAAGGAACAAAAAATATTGTAGATTTTAGTTAGTTCACCATCCCACTTAATTTAACCAAGATATATTTTCTTAAACTTCAGATTCATTTTCGTATGTGTGGCAAACCATTAACATTAAACTTACGTACCTATACATACGAACATAGCGCGGTTTAATGCATGAAAGCTTTCAGAATTGTATATATCTCACAGGAAAGTTGCAGGAATGGAATACATATATCTTATGAACCTTAAAAGAAATTTTAATATGCAATTTCTAACCAATATTTTTGGATATTTTGTTTATTGCAATTCTGATCTGTAAATTGTTTTTAAACAATATAAAGTGTATGTATATCAACTGGATTTCCAGGTTTTAAATAAATAAACCCCAAAGTCATGATTTAAGAAAAACTGTTATTGCCTTAATTTCTAACCTGGAGAGATGGAAAATCAATTTTGGTTAAAAGTTGTCTATTAACTCTTTACAAATCCATATTTATGTAAAAATTATACCAATTAACGTAGGTAATTTTCGTTTCCGGGTTTGTATCTCTTCCAGAAAAGATTTTACTCGAATTTTCCCTATATCTCGTCACTGTGAGTTTGGGAAAATCAAAACAAACAAATCAAAAACTGATTACTTTGAAACGTTTACTAAATATTTGATTTACTGCTTTGTTGCACTGCATTCTATTTTTTTCTATTAAACTTTTCGTAATTTGAATCCCAGTAAGTTTCTGTAACACGACAGTTATATTACCTATTCTGCTGATTTTGGTAGCATTTGTTGATAAATTCTTATTTTTATTAATTTCCACTGTTTCTAAATCAATGTCGGCAAACTTGGAAACGCTAATCACAGTAACGTTTGTTCATTAAATATAACGGTCTTCAATTTAATATTAAGGTCTTTGGATAATCGTTTTAAATTCTTGATTTCAATTTAACACAGTCATTATTTAATTTCTTTCACGTAGATAATAATTGAAAGCATTCGCTACTCTTACCATATGAATGAGTTAGTGGTTTAGGTATTTTGTTTGTCACTTTTTCTTCGATTACTGAATATACTTAACAATGATGTACTAATCATGGAAAGTTTAAGATTGAATGTGTTAATATATCCATTATTGCAAAAATTTATATTCAGAAAGTTTTTTTCTATTTTCCTACACACCACATTTCAATTGAAGTAATTAAGAATTAAGTGTTTAGTTACAATAGAACCATTAAGGGTCGCAGTGACGAAAGACATGCCAAGGCCAAAGCCCCAAACAAATAATAATAATAATAATAAGTGTTTAGTTATCTAAAACTATGACGTTTGGCAACTTAAATCCCAAAGTGAGGCCGCATCACCGAAATCACGTAAAATTAATCCATAAGTAAACTAGTATATAATAGTTCACAGTTTTATCAATAGAGTGTGATCAAGCGGCAATCCAGCAGCTGTTAGTTTCTGCGAATGGTATTAGCGCGTATGTCGTGATTCTGCCAGTCATCATGGAGCAACTAGTGAATATTAAATTTTGCTGTTAATTCGGGAAAACTAACAGACATTTATGAAATGTTGCAACTATTGTTGTTATGTACGGTGGTGACAATTGTTGAAACGTTTCAAAGATGGATGTAAAGATGTTCAACATGATCTAGAACCGGCGTCCGCCGATCTTCACAATTGCGAATTCCTGAT
>JABXWE010002734.1:0-25713 GCA_014611495.1 Limonius californicus | reverse complement strand
CAAGCTCCAACAAATAGAAAAATATGAAAATAAAATAGTCTAACAACTTGGTTATTTTTAATTATTTGAGGATGTGCGTTAATACTTCTGTGTAGAGAAAAATTCAAAAACATGCAGAGTACTCCATTAAAAAAAAAACGAAAATTGATTTAAATAAACAATGAAACCTTTCTTCCTAAGGTTTTTCATTGACACCACTGAAATTTGCACGAAACTATAATTTTGTTAATTTAATCATATTAATGTTTCGTGTTAACAAAAAGTTAGTCATTGGGCCCCGTTCCAGTAACAGGCTGTATATCAAAATAATTTTACACGAGCAACAATACAACAACCAAAGTATTAAAATTCAATTTGCATTTATGAAATTTATGCATATATATGAAATCTAACCGTCTAAATCAGGGATGAGCAACCCGCGGCCCGCGGGCCGCATGCGGCCCGGCTCACTTTTTCGTGCGGCCCGTCAAAGCTTAACTTTTTAAATATATATTTCTATGTGTTAAATTAGAAAAAAGGCCTTTAAATTACAAAAAATATATGGATACATTTTAAAGCAGTTCCCATTTCATAAAAATTGCACTTTTGGAGAAGCCATTCACAAAAATCGTGCCTACAGTAGAATGGGAAACGCCAGTTTGTAACGCAAGTCTTCTAGTGCTAACACTAAGACTTTCCTCCACTAATTCCAAGACATGCTGTTCTACATTAACATTTCTGCTCTTGGACGACCGCGATGATGGTTTTGTGGTTGATACGTGCCATAATCCCGTAAATGTTGGACTGTTCTAGTAAATGTACGGCTGTTTGGAATGCGGTGCTGAGGATATCTCTAAGTACATTTGCCTCGCCCTTAGAGCGTTTCCTTGAGCTTCCCCGTAAATAAGAACATCAGTATGTTCAATGCTCGTAAAATTTTCCATTTTGGTAGAAACACTACTTGTCAGCATTAACAACAGACTGAATAGAAATTACTGACCTACCGAATAGTATTGGTTTGTGGCAGGTGATAAGAGTTTTTTTGCACTTCTATCTTACTCTCTTTTGCATAACATGTCTTTGCACTCAAATTTTTGTTATTATCCTGCGGTACTCAAATAAGTTTGGGTCAAATCTTAAATTATTATTTTCTCATAACTTAAGGGTCTCACTGTCAAAGACATGTGTTTTCTAATTTGCATATATTGTAATCTACCATCGGATTTAATATTTCTACCTATTTCTGATACACCCTGTATAGATCAATTGGTTGCAAAGAAGCAATGACAAACTTCTCATTAAAATTTGTTTAAGATTTTGTCCCATAATAATTGCTTTTTGAATTTTGTTAATACTATTTCTATTATATGTCTTATTTGTGTTTTCTTTATAGAGTTGCTATTTTGTTTATTTTGTTAATAACGAGATAATTTGTGTTTATCATCTAGTGTTCATATTTTGATACGTTTCTTATATGCGGCCCGCACAACATTTTTAAATTTGTAGTTGGCCCGTTGTAAAAAAAGGTTGCTCATCCCTGTTTTAAAGCATCGCCTATGGTGTTTTGATTTTTCTCTAAATTCTTTAACTTCAATGCACATATTAAACGATCTTTAGAGTCGGTATGTTTATGTAACGCCCTTGTAATATTTAATAGATCTGCAACTCCCTCCCTGTTCCAGACAGACTGTTTTGTACAAAGAGCAAGCAAGGCCAACAAAATAATTTTTGTAGTATTTGGATTGCTACAATAACCATTTGTATTCGGTGAACCAAGAAATTTTAAACTTAAGTTTACATGATTTTCCACTACTTTTTAAGCCTTTTTTTCGCGGATATAGTCAAACCAACTACAGGTCGCCCTTGATTTAAAACGTCTTTTTTATCTTCCTTCCAGTCTATTTACGTATAAAAGTAAAATTTCCAAAACATAAGCACACACGATACGAGTACAAACGCACAACACAATCAACAATAGTAATAGTTACCAATTAACTATAATTCATAAATGAACGAATAAAATAAAAAACCGCAATATGAAGTTCTGCGGTTGCTTGCGAGTCAACTCTTCGCGTGCGCGTTTCACCGCGAACCAATTCTAGATAGTGACGTAGGCGTTACCATGGCAACGGAGGTATAAGTGCAGAGTTAAAATACGTTTGAGGCCGATTCTTCACTACAATTGCTCGAGTGTTGTAGGTAAGGTTTATGTATGGTCGACGCTCGACGGACTGCAATTAAAATTAAAATCTTTGTTTGTTTTCACTAAGCTTAATAGTATCTACGAGTATGCATGCCATAAACAAATGACTCCTAATAGGTGTAATGCCGATAAATAATTTGTTATGTAATTTAAATAAATATTCGCAATTGAATGAAACTTTTAGGTGAAGAGGCACTTCACCTACTTCACTTGGCGAGCCGCCACTGATGCATGCATAACTGTAATCTTATAAAGTTACGTCTTACAGACTGCAGTGGTTCAACTATTACACTTTGGAAGGCTTGGGTAATGCGAGCTTTCATGTTTGCCAATTGTTAATAGTAGTCAAAGCTGACTATTGGCAGAAATGACGGTTTTACAATTTTAAAATAATACAAACTTATAAGAAGTCTCATTATCGCAAAAAGTATTGATTTTAGGTATAGGAAACCTTACATAAAAGTTAAAGAGAATTTAATTCTGCATCAAATAAATTCCAAATATACCGGGTGTTCCATTTAAAAAAACATAGTTTGTGATGTTTGAAGATGCTTGTATTTGGCAGGTTATTTTGAACACCCCGTATAATATAAATCAATTTGGTACAACGCATTAGATTTAGGGCCTCATGTGAAATAAGTTTACTGAATTTTGATTGCCTACTGCTATCCTTGATCGAGATAATAGCGTTTTCAGGTACCTCTGGATTTGTCACAATTTTGGAAAAAAATTAAATAACTCAAAAAGTACTTAAGTTATACATATGGTACCCTGTACATTTTATTGTCAGAAAAATGAGGGGAATACAAAAATGAAATAATATATAGGGTGTTCCGTTTAAAAAAAGTATTGGTTGTTAAACTACACTTTTGTGGAACACCCTGTATGTTTGAAACTAATTTTAAAATATAGCTGCCATAAACCGCTACAGCTTTGATGCAAATGTTTTTTTATTTGTTTAAAATGTAGCCATAATATTACTTCCTCAGATCGTTGGCGGACCCTGTATAAATATCCAAAAATTTTATTACTTTGATGTCCGTGTCTAACTTTTAACTTTCATACCAGTTATTTAGGTGCGACTTGTTAAAGCTCTAGTTATGTCCAATAACCGAGTACTTTCCCCACAAAAATACTCACAAAACGTTTTCAAAATATTTGCTCAAGCTGTTAACGCGTTTTCGGGTTTACTTTTACTGCCTCTTCAATGTCTGTTATTTTGTTTCCGCTAACTGCGGTTTCACTTTTATGTCTGGAGAGCTGATACAGTTAAATTAATGTTTTCTGAAGAAATAAATATGGCAATAAACAAGCTTTTTAGGAAGCTATTAAATAATTAAACTCCTGGAATGCTACAGACCGTTTTTCTATTGGAGCGAAGACAAATGTGTAGACCACTCCAGTAATTACAAACAACGAACGATATTTACATATTAAAAGCATTAGATTGCTGTAAGTATAGAGTACAAAACAGTTGTACAAAACAGCGGTCTAGTTGAGTCTAATAAAATACAATTAAAACAACACACGGTCTCTAACGTAATGTGTATTTGCTATTCGTTTTATAGGAGAATATAAACCGGATGAATTCATTTCCTGTGGTGTTACCTATAACGATTTACTGATCTACTGTAGAATAACAGTTATGTTGTAATACTGTCGTTGTTTCAAATACAAGTACTGTCGTTACAAAATAGAAAATAAGTTCAAGAAATATCAAATAGGAATATGAACTCGGAGCCCCGGGCCTCTTTTATTTTTGAATATTTCTAGTTCTAATAGTAATTGGATAGAAATTACTTCAGTTTGTTATTGACTTACGTTTCCTTGCATGTGTTATAGTAACAATACGTAATCTTATTTTCGTTCGTTGCGATCCCGAATTTGAAGGTCAGTATTTTTATAAACATGATTTTGTATAGCACAGCTATCATTTAGAAATTTATTTACGTAACTTTAAGGACTTGTGTGTTTAAAGTCTCCTGTAATTTATTGTATTGTGGAATGTTTTTGTTAGTTAATTTTGCCGTCTTGCAAAACTTTCTCAGAACTATTAAATTAATTGGGTTAATCTTCAAGGTTCAGTTTGGGAACATATTTTGACTTCAAACAGGTTGTAAATTTCTTGAGGTACGTAGTTTCCTCCTATAAATACCGTCAAGCAGTTGAAACCCAAAAAAATTATATTAAACTCGTTGACCCAAACACATACTTTGCGAAAATGTTCCTGCATTTTGAAAATAGCGACAACTGTTGCTCTGGAAGATTTTTCCCTACAAAATAATCCTTCCTCCTGGCCGCGCCATCAGTGAGCTCACTGGCTTGACCAACGTCCCTGTAGGATTTTCCTTCCACGATACGTCCTTTCCCGCCTTCAGTATAGCGCACTGGTTAGGCCGGTGCCCCTATAGGATTTTTCCTCGCCTATACATCCTTTCCCCATGTATAGTATACAGCTCTGGCTTCACAGCCGTCCATGTAGGATTTTTCTTCCAAAATACGTCTTTTCCCCGTCTTCAGTAGAGCGCTCTGGCTTGACCTCCGTCCACGTAAGATTTTCCTTCCACGATACGTCCTTCCCCGCCTTCAGTACAGCGCACTGGCTTGACCGGTGCCCCTGTAGTGTTCTTCCTCGCTGATACATCTTTTCCCCATGTATAGCATACAGCTCTGGCTTGACCGCCATCCCTGTAGGATTTTCCTTCCGCGATACGCCCTTTCCCCGCCTTCAGTAGAGCGAACTGGCTTGACCGGTGCCCTTGTAGGATTTGTCCTCGCCGATACACCCTTTCCCCATGTATAGTATACAGCTCCCGCTTGACCGCCGTCTCTGTAGGATTTTCCGTCCACGATACGTCCTTTCCCGTCTTCAGTAGAGCACACTGGCTTTACCGATGCCCCCGTAGCGTTTTTCCTCGCCGATACATCCTTTCCCCATGTATATGCAGCTCTGGCATGAGCGGCGCCCCTGTGGGAGTTTCCTTCCACGATACGTTCTTTCCCCGCCTTCAGTAGAGCGCTCTGGCTTCACCGGCACCCCTGTACGATTTTCTTGCGACGGTAATTCCTTCCTCCGCCTTCAGTAGAGCGGGCACATGCATTTGACATAATTACTCTCGGTTTTTAGTATTATATAACGTTAAATAAGTAATTAACACATAAATTGGTACAATGACTTGGGTAACATGCATACATATATTGGCTAGAAATATTCCATAAGTATGTACTAAACAATTATGTAGGTGATTTTTTTTTTCTACTGGATAATACTGAGAATGCTTAATAGATCTGTAGGAATAATATTTTTGGACAAATTCTTTTATATTTATTGTATGCTCATATAGTTGTCAATAAAGCTGTTTTCTAAATATTTTGGTTATAGCCCCCTTGTGTAATAAATTATGTTTATGGTTACGCCTTTCCAAGACCCGAGACTCGTCGCAGAGTGGCGTTTTTAGGTAAGATTTAGGAAAATTAGGGTAGTGGGTGCGGGCCCGCCAAGGTAGTGACTTCATATACGGGGTTCAGAGTTCGCGCGTTCGGTATACGTGAATTAACAGTATATGTGTGTTGCTTAGTTGATAAATACACTGAAGTGATATTTACCTATTTATTGGCTACCTGTGAGGTAGTGGGGTTGAGCGAAATGAGTAGTTGTTGATTGAAGCTATAGATAATGCTTTTGCTTATGTAGTATTCTTCAAGTAGTACTGTGAGTAATTGTATTTACTGTGTTCTTATGATTGAGGCCTGTGGTACCTATGCTTGGAGAGCCAGTGAGCTCTCCAAGGTTCCTCGGGGTTGTGTACCCGCGCAGGATATCCGTTTTAAGCTGCTTATTGTTTGGGAGAGTCGGTGATTGGGCCTAATCACTCAGTTTAACCTCGACCTGGTTGACCAGCCAGTGATCTCTGCATTGCACTCTGCAGAGTGGCCCGTGGAGAGCCTGTCTCTCACTCTTTTCCTTGTGAATGCACGTACGGCGACTGGCGGAGGTCGGTTGGTGCTCACAATGACATGGGGGAACTGAGCTCATTGGCCGGTGGTAACATTCGGTTACCCGGTACGCGTTACAGGTTAGGTACATCAGTCAAGATCTACTAAAGACGGCCCTCTCAAGAACACCTCACCCTGAACAAGAACTACTAGACGGTCCTGTCACGGTGCCAAAGGTGAGCTACTAGATGCGACGCGGGATCCTACGGGGGGACACTCGACCCCCTGTAAGTAGAAATGTAAAAGTTGCAATGCTAACGGAGGCATAAATCCTCCGGAACTCTTCGGAGAAACCTTGCAAATCAAGGGGGAGGTCAAATATTTGGGTGTGATTCTAGACACCAAATTGACCTGGAAGCAACACCTGCTAAGGACCACTAACAAGGCAAAAACAACCTTGATGATGGCAAGAAGAGCCTTTGGAAATAAATGGGGACTAAAACCAAAAATGGTACATTGGCTTTACACAACGGTGATAAAACCGATATTAACCTGTGGCTCACTAGTATGGTGGCCCAAGGTAAATCAAAGACAAACAATAAACCAGCTTCTTAGTGACTGGCTTGGCTCTGTATAACTGGAGCATTCAGAAGCACTCCGACAACAGCACTAGAAGCTCTCCTGCAACTTCCTCCTCTTGACATAATAATCAAGGGTGAGGCGCGCATGGGAGCGTATCGCTTAAACTGCACGGGTAATTGGAGAAGCACCCAACACACATGGGGACACTCCAAAATAATAAATGTGGTATCTGACCCAAAAGTAAAAATGGGAACGGACTACATGTCAACAAAATACTCCTTTCACAAACCCTTCGAAGTACGGATAAACCGTGAAGAATGGGATCAAGGGGAACACCAGACTTGCTAAGAAGCTTAGTGTGGTACACAGACGGTTCACGCACGAGCAACGGAACCGGAGCTGGCGTATACGGCAGCAGACCAAGATATAGTACTTCCATATCTCTGGGCCAAAATGCCACAATATTCCAAGCTGAAACCTATGCAATTCTAGCAGCAATAGAAGAGAACATAAGAAGGGGCTATACAAACAAAACCATCCTTATTATCTCTCACAGTCAGGCAGCTATGAAAGCACTGAACTCAAACCAGATCAAGTCAAAACTTGTCTGGGACTGCCTTCGTAGTCTCCTAACACTGGCAAACTCTAACAAGGTAACACTTGTGTGGGTGCCAGGGCATAGAGGCATAGAAGGAAATGAAAATGCAGATAAACTAGCAAAACTAGGATCTGAGACACCGTTCACAGGGCCTGAACCAGTGGTCGGCCTAACTAAACGAACAGTGAGAGGCGCAGTCAACGAATGGATCGCAACCAAACATTCGGAACACTGGAGACTCTCACCTCGACAAAGACAAAGTAAAATTATGATGGGTAACCATCCCCACAAGCTTACCAAAACAGTCCTACAACTTAGTAGGACTCAAATTGGAGTAGTGACAGGACTCCTAACGGGACACTGGCACTTCAGACAACACCTATACAACATAGGGCTATTTAACGAAGAACCTATATGCAGACTGAGTGGCGAGTAAGAGGAAACAGCCTCCCACATAATATTCCAATGCGAAGCCCTAGCTCGTAGAAGATACCAAATCTTTGAGGGTACTAATCCCAACGAGATACTGCCGCAAGCCAGCCTGATCAATAAACTCCTAGACCTGATAAAGGGGACGGACCTATTTGGCAGCGACTAGCGACTGAAGGGGATGCACAATAGGCCCAAGAAGCCGCAGTATTAAAGGGCAGAAACCCCTCCCCGTTACCAATCAATCAATCGTTGCAATGCTAATGTAGTAATCTATTATTGCTTGTGTGTTTCATGCTTTGCTGATGTGTGCTGAAATGGGGTTGTGACTGTGTGTTTACTTTATGAGTGCACCGCGTATATGTCTGAAGCTGCAAAACCTGAGTTCCCGATAATTCGGTTTTGATGAACCGAATTCGAGACCCTATCGGTGAGTGTTTAGTTATTTATTATATTTATTTTGTACAAATTCCCACCGCCCGTCCCGGTATGAAAAAGACCACCCTACAGATCTTATAATAAAATATTTTTCTGTTTTTATTTTCGATTGCAAAATATAATTTTTTAATGCTCCATGTCAGATGATGATGATGATGATGATGTATGATGTTACTTGAATTACATAACTTACGTTTAGGAATTTTTTAACTAGGAAGTCCTAACTCTATTTCATGGCAACGGTAGGTAATGATTGTAAGTATTTCTGTTTAACTTACAGAAATGAGTAGTTTAGTGTTCTACATATTGCATTTTATTTGAGAGATGTTTACTTTTTATTGTATTTGCATAAATCTACAACTTTTCGGCAATATGTAAAGGAGGTAACTATGTGATCAAAACAAAACTACGACATTTATCAAATCGAAAATATTTTCAAAATTGAATCTTGTGCTACGCAAATAATTAAGCAGGGAAATTAAGAGTGCTAAAGCGAAATATTACAATTCGCAAACTTGGCTAACATGAACGTCCAATAAATTGCAAGAGAATGTAGGAAATACGAGTCCTTAAAATAATAGCGGTGTTTAAGGACTTGTTTTGTTCAGAAGCTGTTTTACTGTTAAGGTTGCAGAATGAAAGCTAAATGCTGAATACAAAACCAAACAAACAAATGTCTGGCCTCCTAAAGTGGAGAATACGAAAATTTAACTAAGCTGCGTAATCTACTATAATAAATGAAAGGAAACGTAATTTAAACACTAACTGCTACCTGAAATATTTGACGTAATCAAACGTCAAAATTCAAAAATAATAGCGGACTTTCCTTGTAATACTATACGATCATTTTATTTCAGTTTGTATATGTGTCAATTATGACTGATTAAACGATTGGAAATGATTTAGCCCCTACTGTCAACATTAATAGGATAAAGTCTGCTACCAACGTAAAATTTTACGCCAAATAATTACTAATAAGGTTATGCTGACGTTACAGTTTGCGTTTGCATAATTAGGTTTATAGTTTCATCCATTTCTTTATTGCCTGATACACGGTGTCCGAGATAAGATGAAGTATCCGGAAAAAAAATGAAATTTGTCTTTTTCAAAAATATAATAAGTTTCTTATTATTAACGTGAAACTCGGTATTCCTACATAAGGGGAGACGATGCATAGAATTCCGCTTTTCCGCTTACGTAAGAATACCGAGTTTCAATTGCATAATTGTATTAGTAAAAAACTAATTAGAGATTTTCGGAAAAGCTAAATATAAGTTTTTTCCAGGATATTTTTGGGGTGCTTGCAGATATCTTGAAAATAAGTAAGGTACTTGAGCCAAATAAGGCCCGCTCGAAAATAAGGCCCACTAATGATATTTGCGTAGTTCAAGAATTTTGCAAACATATAGTACCATAAAGTCTTCACTCGCCATGAGTGCAAATAATTTCTTTAGATGACCGCACCAGATATGTTGTAATTTCCCAGTAAAACTATAGTGTAAATTTTACTCACCGGTGATGTTAAAATCGACAAAAGTAAGTATAAGATTTTTCTGAATTTACTGCAATTTATGTTTGAAAGTAGCATTGCAGTATTCCCTGGAATGTTTTTTTTTCATTTTATTTATTTATATCACCCTGCTTTTAACTTATTTGCCACATCTCATAACCTAAAATATGTGCTGGTTTTAATAAGGCCCGACAAAGAGGTTCGAATAAGGCCCAGTTGACTACACTAAAACTGTTGGGGAGGGGGCTTGTTCTTGAATTATTATTTTCATGTAGCTTTTGCGCTATGGCTGTGCAAAGCAAAAAAGAGCCCCTTAGGGAGAAGAATCCTTAAATAATGAAATTTCTCAACGAAGAATTCTGTTCTGTTTGGAATACCGGGAAACTTATATATGTAAGCGTATCAGAACATGATGATTTGGATTACTTGTGTAGCTCATGCGACTGAAAATTGATTTTACTATTTATTTTAAAAATTATATGCGAATTTTATAGGCGGGCCTTATTAGGCACATGGTACGTAATAAGACCCACAAGCAATGTTTTTTTCAAGAATTAATATCTTTTTGTGGCTGCTTCTTTTGTTTATATATTTTATGCAGTTGTGTTACGAAACCAATAAACTTTCATTTAATAGCCAAATACGAGGTTTTTATTTGTTTTTCTAACAGAAATTTCAAAAGAAAAATTAGGTGGGCCTTATTTGGCTCAGGTACCTTAGTTTTTCGAAAGGGGCATAGATTTACGCAACGTTTCTCTAGTTTAACGGAGTTGGTATCTCTAATGGTATTCGAAATCCCCGTGTACATAATCTTAATTTCGAACACCCTGTAGAGTATAATTATGATCATTGTTTACGGGTATACATTATGAAAAATGAATTACATTCAAGCATACGCCGGTCACGATTGTGGGTTGACTCTGTTGCGGGTATTTTAAATTTTGCAACATATAAAGCAACAATAAGCTATAGTAATTCTCAGATTTGTTTGTGTAAAAATTGCTATCTCTCCCAAAATCTCCATATACGTATCTTCGATAGACCCAATTTCCTTTCCGATTATAATTTAGAAATATAAATTTAATTCTCGTTTACCTTAAACACTACCGCATGACGTAAAAATAACGGCTACAAAAATATCTGTTTTTCCCAACATTTTAGAAGAGATTTAAAACTTCAAGGTAAAACAACACAAAACCCTCCAGACGCAAATTTCAAAATAACTGATGCTTTCCGGGTGTATTTTATGCAGCTTTTGTGTTTCGTACGCGTTTTAGACTTGAATAACTAAAACAAACTGAACAAGTTCGTCGTCTGAATTTCGGCTGAGTTCGCTTCAGAAACTCTCTTGGAATTGAAGACAGGAGACGCTACTTCCAGTTCCTTTTACCTCATTTTAAGAAAAGCTCGTCTGTGGAAATGTTTACCGTAACATAAGGGCACTTCTCTAAACTTTCAGTTAATTATGCTGAGGTAGAAATAACAACTGGAAGTCGATCATTGGAGATTCGAGATAAAGCATGTAAAAGCAGATTTTTTTGTACTACATGCAAATACTTTAGTCATAATTAAAAACGACGGATATCTGTAGGGCACATAAGCTTAAGTTAAAGTTGCTGAAAGTTTTCGGAAATATTAAAAAAAATTAAGAACAAGCCTTGACGTGGCCAGCGACCAAAGACTGAAATTTATGAAAGATTCTTAAAAATAAATTCACGATTAAAGCATTTCTGCATTGAGTTATGGTTGTAAAACCGCGTACTTTTTGCGCACTAATGTTCAGCTTAGTATGCAAAATAAATTTGAAAAGTTTCTCATTTCTAGTTTGATTTAACCCGCAAGATGAGATATTACCATGTGTGCGCCAACGCTTTTCAGATTCGACTCGAACACAATTTTATTTTTCTTTATTTTAGCTTTTCTCGTTTCCTATTCCGACTATTCATTCGTGATAACAACCTCAACGTAAATTGCCGTTTCAAATATAGGAAAAATATTTAACAGAAGAAAACGGAGACAATTTTACAGAAGTGCTCTAAGGAGGTAATTTGAATTACAATCTTGGAGTTTGTGAAAGTTGTAGGGGCGCTTATTTATTAAGCCAGGCTTTTATTTTCAAAGTTTACAAAACCTAGCGGCCGTATTTGCAAGTTTACGTATTAATTTTAATCTGGTAGCCGTTTCGATAGGGCATTTCGAGCAATACAAAATAAAAATGCTCCCAATCCTGTAGGGCTTAGCTACTTTATTATTCTCCGAATGGTGTACCTATCCCATTTAAAGTGGCAGCCGAATCCGTATACGATGAAGTGATTTGGGGAACATGCCCAGGGATAACTGTGCTTGAAACGATTCGATGCATTCATAAGTACCTTCATCCGTACCATAAATAGTAAGCATTATTATTCCGATGCATTATCTGAAAAATTGGACATCCTAAACAAATATAAGCCTTTTCGAGGAGGATTATGCGTTTGTACAGATGGCATGTTTTGAAGGCACCACGGTTCATCTGTTAGTACCTCCATTGTCATTTTGATGCAACTAAATAAGCATGTGCTTGTATTAACAGTTGGTATGTGAGCAACTGTCACGAACGACTTGTTTTCTATTTTGATAAGCATTATATAGGAATACACATGTCATAAATAATTTATTACCTGGTGGTTTGGCACGTAACAGCCGAATAATTTTTAACAGATTACCAGACAAGAGATATTAGTTATGCTATATTAATTATTTAAACACGTTAGACTCTGCATTAGTATTACAGCTCTGTCTTATGTCTGAATTGTTACGACAAATAAAATATAGGCATAGGAAAACTTCCTTATACAACTTATTTTTGATAAAATTCTTATTGTTTTACATTACCATATCGTAGTAGCAAAATACTGATTTCATTAAAACTTGAAGTGTGAATATTAGAATATTAGATTAGAAGACCAAGAACCTAAGCTTGAATAATTATTTTTCTGTGGTTATAGATTGTTTCGGCCCAAACGAGCTTTTTCGTCGACCCGCAACAGGAAAGATGGAAAAACGCCTTCGGTTAAACTCAGACGAGTACTGGTGATTCACGATAAACGCATAAGGAAAGGAGTTCGAATGTTGATATGGTATGGTTGTGTACAGAGTAAGTCAAAATCAGTGGGCGCCACCTTCCAAATTACAGCTGAATGCAGGTTATCCTAGAAGTGCTGACAAACCAGCAGCTTACGGGAATCGAACTCACCTTTATTGTGCTTCCTCCTGTATATGAAGCTTAAAAAGATCATGTACAATAAAATACACAGAAATAAAAGATATGATGAATTTTAAGACAAATATAATTCTCTTGCTACAAATTGGTAACACGTATAGTACAAAGAAAATTCAATCAAAACGGTAATAATTGCAGTTGAACACTGAGTGAAGTTAGAACGTTCAAACAAAGAGCTCGCCGCCACTAGCTTGCGATGTTTACTTTACTAAAAACACACTGATCTGCACAGCCAGTGACGTTCGAGTTTACAGAAATTACTTACACTTTACGATTAATAACTAATTGCAATAGCGACTGACGGTCGCTTTTTGTTGCATCAGATAAAAAGGTTCAGCATTTTAAACCAGTCAAATGAATTTCGGAACAAGCTTTCACAATAACATAATTAACAATTTATTTTATCTTAGTTTTCTTCGGTAGGGAGTAGAGAGGCAGGTACAATTTAGTGTGTTCTTAGGTCCTTAAGAAGCGGACAAAAATCGTAGGCACGCCCCTGAAGACTGGATCACGATGGTGACGACTTTCTTCGGATAACAGAAAATTCAGGAACGAAATATTCGCCGCACAAACTCCCAACGTGTTTGTTGCAGCAGCGCTACATCCAGAGGGTCACAGCAAGGGGTTCGATATTAATCCTCCAAAGGCGATCGGCAAATTTGCGATGAATTGCCTTCCAAGGGTTAAAGTCCAGAGCGTTTCTTTAAATGTGGCACTTGTCGATAGTTCTGTTCACCCCTAAGTGATAATAGCGATACGAGAATTCACGCGATGGACACCCTTCGAAACCCAAACCACCCCTGCAGTACTTGTTATTGGCGCTGAGGTCTTCGAAAGCAACCGGGTCGAAAGGAGATCTTAAATCGACTGGCAAAAGAAAAGAACGAAAGTATCCAGTAGCTGGAATATTTCGCCATATGGCGAAATATGTTGCAAGAATTCTAGAACAATTAACACGTAGGGCTCCCTCAAGGGCAGGAAATTTCCAGGAAACGTTCAGGTTCAAGCGCGTAGGCAAAGTATGCATCGGATAGTACAAAGAGAATACAACCAACACGGTAATAATTGTAGTTGTGTAATTGTGTAGTGAAGTTAGAACGTTGAAACAAAGAGTTCGCCGCCACTGGCTTGCGATGTTTACTTTACTAAAACAAACTGATCTGCGCATCTAGTGACGCTCGAGTTTACAAAAATTACTTATACTTTACGATTAATAACTAATAGCAATTGGCGACTCACGGTCGCTTTTTGTTGCATCAAAAAAAAACCTTCAGCATTTTAAACCAGTTAAATGAATCTCGGAACAAACTTTCACAATAACACAATTATCAATTTATTTTACCTAAGTTTTCTTCGGTAGGGAGTAGAGAAAGAGGCAGGCACAATTTGAAGTGTTCTTAGGTCATTAAGAAGCGGACAGAAATCGCATGCACGCCCCTGAAGGCTGGATCACGATGGTGACGACGTTATGGACCAAGACTTTCTTCAGACAACGGGAAATTAAGGAACGAAATATTCGCCGTACAAACTCCCAACGTGTTTGTTGCAGCAGCGCCACATGGCAAATTCGCAATGAATTGCCTTCCAAGGATTAAGTCCAGCGTGTTTCTTTAATCCGACACTTGTCGATAGTTCGGTTCACACCACAGTGATAACAGCGATACGAGAATTCACGCCCCTGTAATACTTGTTATCGGCGTTGAGGTCTTCGCAAGCAACCGGGTCGAAAGGAGATCTTAAATCGACTGGCAAAAAAACGAACGAATTATGCAGTAGCTGGAATATTTCACCATATGACGAAATATGTTGCAAGAATTCTAGAACAACACGTAGGGCTCCCTCAAGGGCGGAAAATTTCCAGGAAACGTTCACGGTCTAGCGCGTAGACAAAATATTTATGCGCATTTCTTTAGTATAACAATAAAAGGTCCACTAGACTGTATTCGGGAAATAATAAGATAGTAAGCTACGGAGCGGCCAATAAAATAAGACTTTAAACCGTAAGAAGAGGCACAATCAAACGAACGTAATAAGATGCACAAACTTTTATCGATGCTATGAATCAGTTAATCTGATTTTGTTACAGCTTAGACATGGTATATACTAAAACTTTATAGATAAACTGAAATTTGGTGACAGAGGTTCCCCTAGTTATACACATAGCGATCTTCTCTATTATGTCCGTGTTGCACATTTTCAAGTATCTCAGACATAGAGGACATACAGTTTAAAGTAGGGTCCGAACCACGGAAAATTGCAGGATATGCATCTTATCAGTTTGCTTGGAGACCAACGTAGGATTGAATTCTTTATTGAGTGCTGGTGCTTACGTTTACTACTACTAGCGGATGGTCTGATGATAAGTCATAGTGTTAAGCAGTGGTTTTTACCTACTGTGAATATTACTGAAATGTATGCACAACAAGTAAATATTTGCAGAAAAATACGCAGCTTTTGTTTGCTCTCAATAACAACTGGGAAAGATTATAGGGGTTTGAACGGGAACCGGGCATGCAAGTGTTTCTTGGATTGTGAAGGAAAAACAAGGGGTAGTAGAGTGTTAAGAAGGGTTATCAGCAGCAGCAGCTCTTATCAAGAGGCAGTGTTGTTGGTAACTAGGCGTAAGCTTGCATATCTTTGGCGTAGTAACTAATTAATAGCGTTTGCCAACCTACTAACTGAATGCGATGCGATTATCCTCTAAGCTGAGGCAGGGTGCGAATTTAGTGTTACTGCTTATGTGATTATATATGAAGATGAGCTGCAAATGCAATGTCAGCTAATATAAGCAGTGGCGTCGCTGGCGACGTGTTGGTTAATATCCCATGAAATGTTATATATCGCCGATTAAAACTTTCGATCTAGTGTATGCAGACGATATAATGCTCACCTCTCTGACCTAAACAGAAATGAAAAGGAAAATCAAGATTTTGGACAATTTGTTTAGAGGAAAAACGAATGCAAGGAAATCCAGAAAAAAGTAAAATTATACAAGCTAATAAGATAGAAGAAGATAGAGTTGAAATTGAAAACATACAAATAAAAGGAAAAACAATAGAAGAAGTGAACAACTATGAGTATTTAGGAATCATTTTCACAAACAATGGTATAATAGACAGAGAAATGCAGAAAAGAATACAAAAAGTGAATAACGTTTACTATCAAATCAATAATACAAGAATAGGGAAAAAGAGCTAAGAAATCACTCCAAAATAAGAATCTACAAAACCATATATGTATACCAATCTTAATATACGGCGCCGAAACATGGATTACGCTAGATAAACATAAATCCAAAATAACGGCAGCTGAAATGAGATATCTGGATGGTACCGTCACCTAAAAAGAATGACAGAAGATAACATATCCAGAAGAATAACGGAGACGGAGATAATAGGAAAAAGAAAAAAAGGCAGACCAAGGATCAATAGCAAGACTACATGGGAGACCTAGTGCAGAAACGAGGAAAAACAATCGCGGAAATAAACAACAGCGATTAAAAAATGGATAAAAGACTCTAGTTAAAACCCTACACTATAATTGTACAAAACGGAAAAGAAGAACAAGAAATGTTATATGTGTTTACTCAAATAGTTGCGTATTATTTACTTGTAATTATATGTGGTGTACAAGCGCCGAGTCCTATTATAGTTATTATAGAAGATTCGTGTCTCTATGTAAGTAGTTGTTGGAAACACCAGCGTAGTGAATAGACGTAGTTACATTAGTAGATAATGTGTGTGGCATGATTAATAATTTTTCATCTCGCAATTATTCGGGAGGCAGCCAGTCGGCAGAGGTTGCATTGGAAATTCTCCTACGTCGAATTATTATTATTAGGAATGCAACATCAATCCCAGGATGGAATCGACTGACTTTTACGCTGGGGATTGGCCAGCAAATTATACTCTTCCCTTGACAAGTGGGGGTGAGGGCGCAGCCGACTCCCCCCACCCCGCAACTCCGGCGAATATCAGAGAGACTGGCTGAACATAGTCCAAATGCCAGGATCCATCTGGATGATTGGTGCTCCATAAGATATGCATAATTGTAGTAATTAATTTATGACTACGAGTGGTTGCTGCCACAGTAGTTAGCAGGCAGACGAGCTTCCGTATCCTGTTCGAATTCCAATCCGGAGGTGGGCGGTTGGAGGACCACCGGTGAGTACAACTGCCCAATATTAAGTGACAGATCAGTAAGTCTGGGTGCGCCGTATAGTGGCACAACATCAGCAACCGGCCACGCTTTGGAAGCCACGTTAAAGCCGTCGGTCCCGGCTACTTCCCCGGTAGTAGTCGCTAAGTCAAGTCAGAGGCGCTAGAGCGACCGGAAGACTGACACCAGGCTTCACCATTACCATACGAATTATGTATATGAGTGAGTTTGTACCTAACCCACATGGGATATAAAATACTAATAGGGCAGCTCAAATGTGAAACATAAGATAAATTAAACTGAAGTCGCACACTTTCGAATATGTATTTCAAATCTGTGTTTTAGCGGACATTCCAATTTTCAGATAGTGGAGCTTTGACGTCCAATCAGATGTCAACTTTAATAAAAGATTTTATGAACACTTTTATTTTTTAAAATATGTTTTACGTGACGCTATTTTTATAGAGCTGCATGCCTCACACTGTAAAATTGTTTAAAAAAGCTTTAATAAAAATACTTACAGTGGGACATGACCTTCAGAAACCTCAACGTGATTTTGATGTTTATTTCAATCTTTTAAAACTTGGTAAGTATTCGACTGCAAATTCGTGGGCGTTACTTCTAAAAACTCGTTATCAAACCTCATGTTACGTCGTGAAGCATCTTTGACGAGTAGTTTTTAAGTTGGCACTTCTTGAAAGACTCTAGTCTCTTCCTCTGACGTTTGTTGACAATACCTGAAGAGCTGCCCGTCTACGCACTCGGCAGCTCGCGTCTCTCTTCTACGTTAACAACAGTTAATTTATAACCATCTGACAGGCAGCGTGGAAAGATGTAAGGCGTTGTCGTCTGCCATCCGACCACCCACGGTTACACTGTGTAATTTACAGTTTACGTTTTCGAAATATTGAAATTATAAATTTATAAATATTAAGTTTCAATGCACTTTGAAGAATTGAACCAGCCTTGTAGGCTGTTGAATACAATCACGCTAACAAGCACCAACGCCTGTGTACCCACCAAGACGACATATTTCTAACGACAAAGGATTTGACACCTTTGAACCTTACAATAAATGCTTCTTAAAGTTGAATACGAACATACATCATACATTCAAAACTTTTGTTAAATCAATGATAGATAGGTAAAGGAAATTAAAGGTAAATTTAAACCCTCATTTTCTTATCACTCCATGTCACGTTTCGGTATTCAAATTTTGTAACCATTAATAAAGCGCACATAAATTACAATAAGTGGGCAATAACCAGTATTCCCTCGTTACTAATTCCATAAGCCTAAGAAAAATTATATTAAAATATTCACCCAACTGCACCTGATGCCAAAATTTGTGATTCGCTCCAAGGATTAGAGTGTTTCGTGTGTTCTTTTTATTACGTAAATCTATGCTGCAAAAACAGAATCTTTAAGCAAATTTATGGCAGATCATTAAAATAAAAATTTAAAGTTCTCTTGTTCGCCCTGATATTTAAAATTGATCATAAGTTGTAGTCGTGCCTTTCCGTTGCCTAGACAGATTTATGGCATATTGGAATTCAGCACGATGCAAGTTATTGCCTCCCCTTAGTAGGATTTACAGGAGATCGTTGTTGATCATTTAATATAGAAGGCGAATGCCTAGTCACGGCATGTATTCTTTTAGCGCTGTAACGAAAATCGAACACAAACGTGAGGCGACAACTTTTGAGTAAAGACCTACAAGTTTCAGCCGAAACCGCACACACCGCATTATCAGCTGGCTTCAAGTTCAAATTAGAGCTGTTTTAACAAAAACCGCCCGTCATTGATTAAATACGTGAGCTGCTCAAGCTAATTTTGTGACATTTGTCAATCGCAAGAAACGCCCGGGTCCCAACCAATAGTGTTTTCAAGGTATGAATTCGTAAACCGAACACGTTCCCTGCAGTTTATTAAATTTGTTTCAGAGCATGTGTTTGGAATGAAATGGATGTGGTCTCCGAATAATTTTGAGCGTGTAGTTTATTTTATTATCCACTTTAAAATAAATGGTAACAGCTACAGTTGAATAATAGAAAAGCTAAGATATTTAAAATTATCCGAAGATGGTTTTACTTCTCTATTTTATTATTCATGCTGCAAAACATGTTTACCGACACTGCTACCAATATGTTTGCTTAAAAACGTCTGTTTTTGGTCTTACTTAACCCTTAAGCTACGGCGGTATTTTAACCAGCGTAAATTCGGCGTGGGGTAACTGACCGACCCCAGTCTTTTTTGGCAAATAAAAAAAAATATGGGTTAAAATTGCTAGGTAATATTAAAATGAAGCTTATCTATGAAATATTTTATATTTTATTTATTAAATGAACATTATTAACTTAGTTATAACGTATTAAGGTACTAAAAGTAAAAAACACTCTCCTTTCGCTTCGTTAGTGCTCGTGGTCTACGCAGGACGTATTTTTGATGATTTTCTCCCGTCGGTGGATATTACAAACAAACATTTTGCAAATGGTACATCTCACTTGGGCTTTTTTGTCCTCAGACCTTGGGCAAAGACGGCATCTTCCGTGCTACAATTGCGGTCGGTCCTGACCCTGAACAGGACCGTTCAGGTTTATTAGGACTAATATTCACTCCACATGCTGGAATAGCTCTAAGTACGTACGGATTCTTTTACAACAGTTGCATAATGTACGCGTTCAGTGCTGCAGTATCCAGCATTTGCATAAATAATCTCATCGACCACCTTGCAGTTCGACGTGCGCAGGAATATTATCGAATAAGCTTATCAGTATTATCTACCCCACCCTTAGTGACAGTATAGTCCTTAATCATTGTTAGCTTCTGTTGTTCTCCCTCAGAACGTTCTGGAGTATCATGGTGAGACGATAACACGTGAACCATGTTTCCCCTTTTAAGAACATATGATACCATACACATACCATTTGAAAATGCAAATTTTGATGAGTATACTGCTCTTGCTTTAATCTGCTTCAGTTCATAGGGTGTGTCTGGTTTATTTTTCTAAGTGTTCCCAGCAATGTAATCTTTTTGGTCAACAAGAATTCAGCTAAAAGCCGAAGTAAAAAAGTTGTCGGTGGTTACACCTCGTCCAGTATTTTAAAGTGGTGCCATAAGCGTGTTTTACAACACGTGAGCCTTGATCCTTCTCCGACCGATCACCAGCAAGTTTTCCTGTGTAAACTTGTAAGTTCATCATCATCATCATCATCTTCTGACATGGAGCTGACTCGAGGGTCGATCCTGGATACGCCAGGCCCACCCCATGTCAGTAGGTGGGTAGGAATTTTCGGGATAGGGTGAGATCGGGTGGCGCATTGCACAACGTTAGCATGCCTGCAATGTATACCGCAAGGCACCGCTGTTGCAACACCGGGTAGTTAGTAAGCTACGCATCAATGGGATTTTGAGTACGCACCCGGGACTGTTATGCGAGTTTGCGTTTTACATTACATTCACAGTGTTCGTATCTCTTATTTGTCTATTCCTAAAGTAACATTGTTCACCTATCTTAGTTTCCTAATAACTAGCGACTTAATATTAACCCCAAATTGTATTGTTTTCACTTAATTTTTTTTGTCGGCTCTCGATTCCTCGTCCTTCTTGTCCAACCTTCCCCTCTGCTGCTGTCGGGTAGGAGTCCATTGTCTCCTCTTCTCCTGGTGCTTGTTTCGTTCCTTCTCCGGTGTTGTCCCCTTCCTCACCCCCCCTTTTTTTCTTCCCTCTCAAGCTCCTCTCTTCCCCTCATATCTGGCTCATCCCTCTCTTTCCGCTCTGTCTCTAACACTCTATTCTCTTTACAAATATGTTGTTTTTACATCAGCTGTCGCTCAAATTTTAATTTCGTATTTTGTCGGCTTATATTTCATATTATATCGGCGGAAAGGACATTTGCCACGAAAAGCAACCAGCTGTTAATCTATAGTTACCGTTTCATTTGGTATATGAGATTTTTTACAGTTTTCAAAGAACAGATCCCATATCTCACGAATGGCAGCCAATTTATCCGTTTCTCTTCTCAATGGCCTAGTTAGTTTGTCATCAAATCGCAGATATGTACGAATTACAATAAATCTCACGGGACATTGATGCAGTAAAAATTGCTCTTCGGATCGATTCATCTGTTGTCCCCATTTGTGTTGTATTTTCTTTTCTGCAATGCAAGGCTCCTGCAGAAAGCAACACGCCAATAAAGGCATCTAAGTCAACTTCCACCAGTGGTTTCCACACTTTCTGATTATTAGGATTTTTTTTTATTGTAAGCATCATACTCTGGGAAGCCCCTTCATCGGTATGCACACAAATTTTTCTTTTCGTGTCTTCTGCCACGGAAAGGTTAAAGATATCGATAATGTGAATGCAGTGCCTGCATATTGAGTTAGTCCCGTCTTCCTAGTTACAATATTATGATTTCGACGACGACCATGCGTAAAAGAATTTGCTGACCATAACTTACCAGACTTAGATTTATATTTTCCACCTACAGATTGTTCTAGTTCCCCAGAAACATCTATGTTTTCATAGTCATTAGGGATATAATTATCATTTTATTCTTCTACAAATTCAAGATTATCTTCCAACTACGAAACATCACTTTCCTCAACGGCAATATAATTGGGATCTTCAATATCTTCGTCTGTATCGGACTCCACAAAATCGTTATCTAAACTCCTTAAAGCTTCTTCTTCAAGTTCCGTCTGAGCAAGTGCATGCTTTGCTTCATAATTCGACATTTTTGAAACCACAGCACACGATAAAGGTTAATGACCCACAATCAAATTCTACACAACTATTAACAGGTAATTAATTTCTAGAATCGGTTTAAAATGCAGCACACAAATTGTGATAACACGATAGCTTGTTGCAAAGTGACTATCTTCATTACCGACACAAAAAACAGCTGACTATTGACATCAGCCGCCGTCCAACTTGTAACACAGACTACGGCGTGGGGTAACACGCGGACCCCAAAGCGACTTTTGGGATGTAATACAAAACATAGGCAGATATTTATACAAAAAAAAACCTTATAATATCTAATTGAATAAAAATCAAGTAGCTAGAAGGTCAAAATTTAAGAAATTTTTTTAGGGAGGTATAGAACAAAATCCATTTCTGGGGTCGCCGAATGACACCACCCCGTAGCTTAAGGGTTAAACTCTTTCCACTTTGCAAATATGCTCGTGCTCTTTGGGTTGAAACTACTAATCTGCCATTTTGGATATATCCATTAATGACTGACATGATGGCATTTCATGCAGAATATTTTAATCAATTTCATACCGGTAACATCAATCGTGATGAGATTTTTCATTCTTTTATAAATAATGAAGTTTTGTTCTGACTAATACGACAGTGGTTTTACTTTAAAGAAAGGGCCGGATTTATAAAAAACACGTACGAGTTTCATTGGCGATCTTGGAAAATTAATATTGAGTAGAAGATATTGAGCTATTGTTTTAGAATGAGAAATTCAAACATCTATACAGGGTGGGCCAATGAAAACTATATTTTTTTAAATAGCTCGTTTCCGCCAATTTTTGTTTTGAGGGGGAATCTTTTTACGTTTATTTTCAACTTTGCCACTTCAACCTCCTAGGGGTGGTGACCTTCACCCCTAAAATTTTAAATGGGAAAGGGGGTTGAGTAATACATTTTATTGTAAGATTAGTGATAAGGATGATATTTTATTTTTTAGATATTTGTAATTAATTCGGTCAATTTAATGCTTTGTTCTCATTGGCGGAGCCCTTTTGGGACACACAAAATTTGTTTGTATGTATTCAGTTGCTTGGTAACGTGTTGAATATCGTGGGATTTTGTCTTGAAAAACAAGTTAGTTGCTATAAAATCTTCGAGCGAAAAGCACGCCTTTCCGCAGCTCCGCAAAATCGTAAATCGTAAATTTTAAGTAATTATTTAAATGTATTGATAATAAAACATTGTGTTTATGTTTAATAACATTCAAAAAGTGTTTTTATATGATTTACGGTCGAGAAGTTGTGAAAATTTTCGAAAATTTCCAGGTTCTTGGGAAAATAGAAAGTTGGCGTGCGTTTTTTCATTTGCTTATTCGAGCTTTGTGTGTTTATGAGCGGGTCGAAGATTTATTATTACAAGTGGACGAAAACGACAATGTCACATGTTGAAAACTTTGAAACTATAAGAAACAATTCAAAATAACTAATGTAATTAATTAAATGAAAGGAAAATGCTTAGAAAGTTGACATTATTAAAATAAACATAATTAAATTAAAAGAAGAAACTCGAATTCGATATTTTACCTCGAGTTAATTTGGAGGTTATGAACATAATAGTATTCATACAAGTTTTACAAACAATTAATGGAACATCCTGATTGAAAAGAAAGGTGGAGGCTTAATTTACTTACGTGTGGCCGCGATTTGGATACAACAAAGAACATTTAACTTCACTAATTTGGTTGAACAAGCTCTTGGACCACGAGTTCGCAATATTCGTTCGTGTAACATCACGTGCTGAAGGACCTTTCGCGCCGAAGCTGACGATGCTGAAGCTGAAGATTTCAAAATTCGAGACAGAATTGGTTCCCACCAAGGCCGAAGTTATTACAGCAATTTTAGAATAAATAAGTTGGGTTTTTCGTATACAAAAGCAAATATTTAATGGAATAAATAGAAAACTTACTGGAGTTTTTAATATGTTTATTTTGAATTGTGAACTTGAATATTATTTTGTATCATTTAAGGGAAAGCACTAATAATTTTGAAATCAAATTTGCTAAATAATTTCTATAAGATAATTTTCTTGATTTCCCTATACTTTTCTTTGTGTGTGTACTTGCTTTCTTACCAGCTACACGATATACAGTACGACCAATTATAACAGCGACCCTGATATCTGCGTGTTGGTTTAACAATTTATGGATTTGTCCACGACAATCGTTGCCAGACCATTGAATCAAACAATGGTTTTATTCCCCGAAAAGGAAAATGTTAGCAGTAAACGATTAGGTTATACTGTTCCAACTAATATATTCATTGAAATAAAATTGAGAAATGCTTTTTTAAAGATTACGGTCTATATATTAACGTATCAAACATTTTTAATAAATAGTTATTACCCAATCCACTTCTCAAATTGCTCAAGTGAATTCTTTTAATTATTATGTACCGGTTTCTTTAATTTATATTTTGGTAACTCGGGCTTTTAACTCCATCTTTGATGGTCCAGAAAGAGGAACCATGAAATCGCAACTTTTTTTATTATACAATAATCAATTTCAACTGGTTCTATAAGGCGTGTTTAATTTGTTACGGAGTGTTTGGATGTTAGGGTTGAATCAATTCGCCATGGTTGTCAGGAACAAGATTTAACCCTAGATCAGTTTTAAATTGTTACACACCTACTTATTTTATTACTTATGACGCAAAATAAGCCACGTTGTAATTTATTAGACACGCCCGCAATAAATCGCTGTATTGCATGTAAATTATTCCAGTACATTATTTATTGTCAGATAGAATATGATTTTTAATAAATGTGTAATTTCCTACTTTACTTGCAGATATATTTTGAAATGTTCTGTGGATAATATACAGTTAATTGTATTTTATATTGACGTTACTAATTCTTGAATTTTAAACAAAACATGAAAAAGAATCGAATTTTCTACTGCATTTAAAAAACTAAAACAATCACTATATTGTGTATACATTTATATAGTGAAAATAAAAGAATTATATTTTATAATTATATTTAGGAAAGTTAAAAATAAACAATAAATATAATGTTATACATTTATGTTTTTTAACCTAGTTAACCTTCTTGTTGCGTAAGCATCCCGTTGAATAGTAGTTACGCCACTGCATTTTTTTTATAAACTCTACGAAGCGCTTGTGTCTGTTGCTATTCCCCTCAGGTATCGATGGAAAATCTAGTGGCTACCGTATCGTATCGTGTCTATTACGGTTTGTCAGTTTTGCTTATTCGGCAAATCCTCAGTCATTGGCACAAGGAAATCGTGTGGTATGCAATTTCAGAGGCAGTGGAGCAGCGAATTCCGTGACATATCATGATGTCTATTGTTCGCCATTATTCGTGATCAAATTGTTGTTATGTCACGCGTGCAATTATGTATTTCTTGGTTCTATAACGTCTTCATGGCGTTCAATTACATAACTAGAGACGAGCCCAAGCACTCCGATTTATGTCCGCCTAATCTGACACAAATGGTAGTTTGTGACGCACCCAAACTTTGGTATTCCGATTAGGTGTAGCAAACATCGATATCTGTGTTAATATTGTAGTAGGTAATTCTAGAAATGGGTCTTATCGCTTGTTTGATTGCGTTTACTTACCTTTTACTACTAGGATCAATAAGCTAATGGAATATTTCAAATTGGACGCTTTCTAAGCGGCAACGAAAGAAATTTCGAAGCAATAATGTTGATTAGAAAATGGTAAGTGACTGTCTTACGGAATGGCGAAAATATAATGAAGTAATGTCGAATCCATGGGCAGCATTTCCATTCAACATTTTTGTTCGATGATATAGTAGTCAATATTTTCCTACTTCATACTTTATTTGCATCCTATATTGTTTGTAATTGATATTGAAGTTTCTAATGTTTTTG
>JABXWE010002733.1:0-29656 GCA_014611495.1 Limonius californicus | reverse complement strand
GAAGTTCCCCTCAGTAATAAATAGTAAATTTTGTGCAGATAGGGTAAGTGGAAAACCCGGACGTCAGGTCGCCTCCTCTATTAGTCGGAAGTGACAACTTAACAGGTATCAATATATATATATATATATATATATATTTGTGTGTATATTGCTATGTAATAAAAGTCATGGTATAAAACAAACACCAACTAGCCCGAACACAAAACTATCATCTCAGCAAATTAGAGAAATGCCTCCACTCGTGGTCTTGACTCGTCTAAAAAGTTGAAACGTTCAAAAAAATAAAATTAACACGTGCAGATTTTTACTACCCTCACTATGCTTTAATGTCACCGAAATTAGTTCATGTTTTATCTGCACCAACCTTTACACAGAAGTTAGACACGCTAAAATGCCCCTGGAGTACTACTCCTCTAGTACACAGACCGCACTCATCTCCGCCAGGCTAGTTCTGCTTACCGTAGACTGCTGGCTCTTCCCGACATGCAGTACTTATCCAATTCCAATAGCGATGATTAAAACTCACATTTCATTTGATGATGCTCTATTCTATTTTTAATATTACAATTTTCATGACATTAAAAAAGACAAAAAAAATGTAATCTCTAATTTTTAAATTTAGTAATCGTTGGCCAGCGGGGAAAAGGTTAATTGATACGGAAAACACGTCTTGCCCCGACGGCGATTCAAAGGTGAATGAATCAATTATTTAATCGAATTTAGAAGCTTACAGTGGACCTAAAATTGCTGTGCCGCTCATCGCGCACAGTGATGGACAGAGAACGTGGGTGTAAGAAAGTGACAGAGTACAAGCGTTAAGAGCCGCGTACACTTAGCAACGGAAGTTTAGAAGTTAGTTTCCAATAAAACAGTGGTGTTTTTGTAATAATTATGATTTATTTTGGAGTTGTTTGAATACAGCAGTAAGTGAATAAACACTAAACTTTAGTTATTTATAATTACAAAATAAGCAGAAAATAAGCATATAACTAAATTACAAGCATAAGATAAGACTTTTTCTTTAACTGTACTAGCGATCTTCACACCTCGGAGTTGCTGCAAGAAGTGTCCGCTAGTCCCCACTACCGTTTTGCCAGTACGCACATTTACTCACCGGCAGAGCTATTTTAGGTCCACAATACTTTTACTTGACAACTAATGAAATTACAAGGTTTATGACAGATGGGAAAATTGTCAAGCTGTCAAACCCCATTTTTAAATATTACCAATCTACACAACATCCAACATCCTGAGAGCTTTCCTCATCTTTTACATACCATTATCTATTAAACGCACAACCGATCATAATGAAATTTTAAAATGGCACTTATGCCCAATTAGCATTTAAGCCCCGCATTATAATATTACAGCAATATATATATATATATATATACAAAGTTTTGTTTAAGTGCCCATCTGTAAAATATGCAAATAAATATAGAAAAAACAAAGTTGCTCATAATAGCTAAAGAACCCATTATGTGTAAATTAACTATCAACAATAAATCGGTAGAGCAAGTAATGAAGCTTACCTATTTGGGAATAGAGATTTCAAGTCACATAGACCTATATACGGAAGTAGCGAAACAAACCAACAAAGCAGCCTCTTGCTGTCTGTATATGAGATTTGATCTGGTGGAACAAAAACATAAGCGTACGACCTATCATGACATACGAAAGACCGAAATTCGAGAGACGTGCAACACTGAAAATACATTAAGGTGGGGACGAAACCGAAAAAGAATGTGGCGAGAACATGTACAACGAATGGATGATCAGTGATTATGCATAATCCAAACACCACATGGAAGGAGACAGCCAGGAACCAGGCTAGCCAAAAACAACAGGCCAATGACCTAATCAAAGAAGAAGAAGAACAGTAATTTACGCAAAGAAAAGTAAATTTTTTTAAAATTACTTATAGTATTTGCACAGTTCAAGTCTTGACAAATCGTGAACATTTATTTTATTAAGGCAGATTGCCGCAATCTAATGTTTTTCGTGCATTTACGGTCTTGGAGAATTTTCGGCAGAACGGTTGCTATCTTTAGGTACTTACTACAGAGAGGTAGACTGCGTTACATTGTAAGCAATGCGATTAACAATTCTTCCGTGTTTTCTGAAATTATTTATTATTAAATTTCTCGTAGCACTAAAAATTTTAAAATATCCAAAATAATTTATTTGTGTACAAGAATAGGTGAATATTAAATAAAAATGTTCTGACAGAACGTATTTTTGAAGGGATATTTTGTAAAATACGGTGATGTGCTTTTTTACACGGCTACACTAACTTACATGATCTTACCTAAAATAATAAAATACTGTTATTACCTGAAAACCTGTTATTAAAGATACGTTTATTTAATTTAACTATGTTGGAATTATTGGATTTTTTCCACATCTTAATAGTAGTGCGTCATCCTAGATATTTGATACTAAAAACGTATTAATGTCTTTCGTCTATCACACCAGACAATTTGAGTGTGAACGCACATTATTAAAATATACACAGTTACGTACATCGCCTTTTGGTGGCGGTCGACTAAGTGCCTGTTACGAGAGTTCCGTGTTTTAATCTGATGTTACAAGTGTATAGTATCTTTCTTAAGCACAGATGTTTAGACTTTCCCTTACAGATGACTAAATATTTCATAGCGGCCTGCTTCGTTGGGAAATTGCTCTTGGAAATGATTGAAGCATGAACGATGGGGATACTGCCAAGTGCCATTTTGGTATTTATCTCTCTCTGCAGTGTACACCATGTTAACCTAAAATCACAACGTTGGTATCTTTTTAATTCAAAATTTGATTTTCGTGGTAATACAGCGGCCGATTACGGCCTTTTAGTTTTTGAAAAACTGTTATTACGTTAGGATTACAAAACAGAAACAAGGAATACACGAAGGGAAAGTAATAAAAATCACAGTTCCCAGGAACAATGCGCACGCACCGATAATGGACTTGAGTGTTCTAAGTTTTGGTAAACCACAAGGTCGCGGATAAAACCGAACGTATTATTGATAATAATGGAAGTAGTTCGAGGTCATACGGTCAACACACCACTCATTTAACGTAGCCTCTGTATATACCACTACCAACTTAACTACAAAATAAAATATTTTATGCTTGATTAATATCTTCCACATCTTAATATCTTTGACTTTGACAGATTAGTTTGTATGTAAATAACTTTCAGAAATTATATTTTACTTCTAATTACAGAACTGAAAACTTAAGGTGATTATATCCCATTCTGAATCTTAAGCTATACATCAAGAAGCCAGTTTTACAAACATGTCTAAGATTTTAACACGTCCAATACATCACAAATGTTTAAACCAATATCACAGAATTTTTACAAACGGTACGTACAAATTGATTTTAAATATATTTCTTTCACAAATACGCGTTTCTCTATTGTATAGTTATTTTACGCACCTCCTGCGACTTGGTGCCTGGTGAACCACCGTGCCCCTGCGTAAGGACACCAATTCCCGGACCTAAAAGCTGCCAACTAATGCAAGAATTAAACTGTATTCAGGTTTGCTGAGTCAATTTTTAGTCTATACCATTAAACGAGTAAAATCCGCTCTTTCCAGCAAGCTGGAACAGTCCAGTTGTTTGCAAACTACGATAAATCGTTAGGAAACTATTTGGTGGATGCTGATGAAAATGTCATACTTGATCTTTACACCCAAATTGCAACTATGCCTCTTGGTTACAATCATCCTGCAATGCTGGCGGCATTCTGCCAAGAGGATAACTATGTACGTTAAATTAATATAAATGTCTCATGTTCAAAAACATTAATGTTTTAGAGAAGTCTTGTCAACAGACCAGCTCTAGGAATATTTCCATCAGTAAATTGGCCTAAACTGCTTAAAGAGACTTTGTTAAAAGTAAGTACATTCAAGTTTTAAAGCATTATTTCCAGGGATGTTATAGAGAGTGGATGCGGCATGCGCACGCTGTTATGAAGCTACTCAGGGACACCGACTATATTTAAAATAATGCGCACTAACGATTTTCTTCTTTGAAGAATTATAGTATCTACTTGCACACAATGTACCAACTTAATGACACACAGTTTTGCCACTAAACTATAAATGTACTAAGAGTAAAAGCAATGGCAAACCGGCGAGGTATTCTACCTAGTAAATCTTCTCTGGAGTAGAAGTGTCTACACTTCCCGTGGTTCGGAGCCCATGTTAAGCTGTAGGTCCTCTATGTCTGTGGCACTTTAAGCGCGCAACACAGGCATATGAGAGAAGATCCCTACGTTTCGTAAGAGATGAAGAACTCTAAAAAGAAAGAAGAGCAAAAGTATTTATAAACCCGATTGATGCCATGGGACACCAGCTGTATTCTGGTTTGACGTCACAAAGTTGTACAGCTGCTAGTGTGCAATACCGCATCCATTATTTATAACATCCTTGATTACTCCAAACCAAAAGTAATTCCTGTTGGAACAAGCATATATTTACTTCAGTTTTTCCACAGTGGATATCTTACATACAGTATATTCCACTTTCATAACACCTTATCACTTTTCATTCAAAACGAATCAACAACCATACAATTGCCGCGAGAATTTAAATATCTTTTAAATGCTTAACACGGTTCGATTTTCATCCTGATCATGATCTCAATAAACTAATAAAACCAACAGGTTTCCCCTTGCCTACCACGCGTTACCACCATGATGTGTGGTGCATGTTCAAACGAAAACGCTATCAAACAATGCTTCATCACTTACCGCCGAAAGAAAAGATGTGGTGGTGGTTTTACAGAGCAGGAAAAAGAAACCTGCGTAAAAAACTGCCCACCTGGAGCGCCAGACCTTTCAATCCTGTCATTTTACGGTGCCTTTCATGGGAGGACTCTTGGCACTTTATCCTTAACACATTCCAAGTTCATCCATAAAATCGATATGCCAGCATTTCGATGGCCCATTGCTCATTTTCCGAGATACTGCTATCCCCTTGAGGATAATGAAAAGGAAAATCAAAATGAAGATAAGAAATGTTTAGCCGAAGTTGAAGAATTGATAGAGAAGTATAACAACACCTACGAGATACCAGTTGCTGGTATTATTGTGGAACCTATTCAGTGTGAAGGCGGGGATCACGAAGGGTCGCCTTCTTTTTTCCAAAATTTGCAGAAGATAGCTAAAAAACATGGAGTGGGATTAATCTTCGATGAAGTGCAGACTGGATGTGGAGTAACAGGAAAAATGTGGTGCCATCAACATTTCAACTTGGAATGTCCTCCAGATATGATGACGTTTGCGAAGAAAATGCAACTTGGCGGTTATTATCACACTGAAGAAATGACGTAAGTATGCAAACCCATATGGTTGTCTACATAATAACATTGGTTTTCCACTACAGATCGAACGAGCCTTACAGAATATTCAATACATGGATGGGTGATCCTGGAAAACTGATCTTACTGGAAAAAGTTTTGAGAATAATTGAATGTGACAACCTTCTATCAGTCGTGAAAAAAACCGGTATAAAAATGAAATGCGGGCTTTTGGAACTGGAATGCGAATTTCCCCATTTATTGGATTCCACTCGTGGAAGAGGAACACTTTTGGCGGTAAACGCAGCATGTCCTGAATTAAGAGACGATTTACTTAACAAGCTTAAACAGAAAGGTTGTCTTTAATGATGACTTACCGTTTGTGATATTATAATTTGATGTTTGGCCTAGGTATCCAGTGTGGAGGTAGTGGCACCCGCACCATTCGTTTAAGGCCGTCTTTGGTCTTTCAGGAGAAGCATGCCAGTATCTTTTTGGATCGGTTCAGAGAAGTTTTGAAATGTATTACATAAACTATTTTGCTGTAGATGAGATTAAATTTAGGTATTGTGGTCTGTTGAGATCTTTGCGAGCATTGCTTCATCAATTAATACTCCTGCAACATTTTATACTGCAGATAGACACTATATTATATACATTTGTATAAAGTACTATACAAATAAAAATGCATTCTAATGAATTGTTTGTTGTTATTTCTGTGATATCAATTTTCTCAAATTATGTTTCTACTAGTTTGAATATTACAATCCTTTTTCTTATAATGAGGTGTTACAACAAATTATCGTGACCTTTCAAAACCCAAAAAACGTGCTGTTTATTTATTTACGTACCCAGACAACATTACATATACCCAAGTTCTCGCGCAATGGTCCACTCTTTCGCGGTTATCAGCTTTGTTCATTAGTCACTTGAATACCATAGGAATACGCTCCTAGATCCTTCGCAGCTCGTTGGATAGTGGTTGACTTTTCTTAAGAGGATGCAAAATTTTGTCAAAAAGCCCACCCACATTTTCATTGTTCTGGTTCTCCTTCTAAGTTCTAAAATTACCTTTATTCTGGATACTAAGTATGGAACCAGTATTTCTAAATTTCGTTACAAGTAACAATATGTTGCGCTTTATTCGAGATCGTTTGTTAAAGTGTCCTTCAATCTGGTAGAAACAACTGTAAACTAGGCCCACCGTTTCGCCCAACTGGGCAGAAATAGGACTCAACAATAAAGGATATTTCTTGAGTATTCAATACCAATGTGTGGTGGTAGCTCAGTTGGTAGAGCGCTCGCTTTCTGAGTAAAACGTCGATTCTGGCCTGTGTTAAAAACCCAAGTATTACTATGCAGATTTATGAAAATCTTGTCTGCAACCCACCACACCCAATTTCCCACTTCCGCTTGCACCTGTGAGTTCTTAATGCTAAAAACCTTCTCTGGAATTTCTGTCATTCAGATCCGACGTTAGACTTTAGATCCATCGTGTCTCTACGTTAATGCTGAGGAGAAACACGAGGCAGAGAAGAGGCCGATGCCCAGCAATGGGACAATAAGGCTGTCAATGATGAGAATTCAATTCCATGATCTATATAATTACTATGCAAATATTTGGGGCAAATGTGCAATAGTGTTTTGTTATATAATATCATATGTTAATTTTTAAAAGCATCTGTGATGAGAAGCTTGTAATTTCACTACACTGTATATTGAGTCATACTGTAAATAATTGTGTTTAACTATTGTATTTTTATTTGTATCGATTGTGTTCGTTATTCCTTTTAATTCTTATTTCCTATTTTTTAATGTTTATGTAATAACAGTAACAAAAGTTTGGGAAGTAACTAGAAGAAATGGATAAAAGGTATAGGCAATGAAAATGGAATTCTGACGATGAAGTTGTAAGTTGACAAAACTTGATAAGAGTTCGAAACGACGAAATAATAAGGCTGATGGAAATACACATCGATATAATAGAAACTATCGAGGCGAACAACTACGATGGTATCGTCACGGTCAACGCACGAGAGAAGAAAGACGGCCAAGGAAAGTGGAGAAATAGAAACATATTCAAAGGCGGAAGCGAGGAAGATCCAGTGGAAAAGTGGAGTAAAATAGCCAAACCAGAAACCTCACAGGCAAATCTGCAAGGCAAGGCTGATAATTTCTATTTAATTTGACACTGCTGTTTCGTATTTTACAGATGTGAAACACATTTTTTGTTCTTTTTTGTAAATTCCGTTTCACTTGCATTAATGGAGTACACAATTGCCGAGTACACAGACATGATTTGGATTCTCGGAGAGGTTGGTAGTAATTGTAATGCAGTGACAAGGCTATATATGCTGAACGCTATCCAAATGAAACACATCCAAACCATACAGTCATTAAACGAACTGACCAACCACTACGAAACAGAGGAAGTTTTGATCTAATGTGTAATGTGTAAGACAGCCCAATATTGAAGAAAATGTGTTACATTTAATTGAATGGCAGCCTATGAGGAGCGTTAGTGGTATTTCTCGGATTGTAGATAAAGTCGACAGTACACAGAATATTATACCACAACGGCCTATATCCTCTTCAAAAAACGAAAGTGCAAAACTTATTTCCACAGAATTACAATGCACTAGTTAGATACTGTGAATGGCTAGTAAACAATATTAGGAAAATCTGAATTTTATTAACAATATTTTGAGGCGATATTTACGCAGGATGGGGTTTACAATATTCATAATAATCATTTGACAACTCTCACGCAATTCATGTTCGAAGTCATCAATATCGATACGTCGCTATTGTTTGGGCAGTATGCTAAATAATTATTTAATTGGTCCTTTTATTCTGCCAAATCGTCTTACTGATGAACATTTCCCACATTTTATAAATGAGAAATCAGAAACTGTTTTTTTAATGAAAGGATATTTAGATTGTAACTTTTCATTAAATGTGCAGTTTCTCTTCGGCATGGCTTATTTAGATTTACATATATTAATAAATTATTTACGTATTTGACAGTTTATTAAGTCGTAAAAAAACTGCTGTACTACTGTATAATTCAAGCAAACAGGGGATTTCCCAGCACTAGAGCAACGTCTTACGCACATGGACTCGTTCATAAATTGGAGGATTTTCGTTTGGACGAATTTCTGAACGATGCCCAACTGTAGCACCACCAATCTGAAATTAGTTCTAGTGTGCGTTGATTGGTTGACTTGGTGACTTTATATTTTGCAGGCCAGTTCATAGAGGGCAACATGTCATATCATCTGCTACATAGGTTTCGGAAGTTTCGGAATACGTGAAAAACTATGCAACATTTTATTGCTTGTTAGAAAACGGGAACAACGCCCGTCCCGATGTAATTCATTGGGGCAACGGGACACACTACTTAAAAACGGAACGTTTGATCACCTTACCTATTCGGGGTTCTATAATAAAAAAATAATTTTAATAGTTTTCGTAGAGCATGCAGCCTGCATATTACACAGTTCCCAAGTTTCCGCTTCTTTTCCTGCAATTATAATTTTACAAAATTGTGAAGGTTTGTTTTTGTTGAATGTTTTCTTCAATTTAAAAATAAATATACAAGTTTGTATACCATCATACTTAAAACGACGTGCCGAATTCACATATGCAAACATATACAGAGTGATTAATTAAAAACATATGAAATATAAAAATTTGAATAAACAAAAATGTACGACAATTATTAGTATTAGCATAGTTTTCGCGGAAATGCTCTGAACAGTCTTCTGTGATTGTAATATATATGAAAAATTTCAAATAATTGCAAGCATACCTAATGTAGAAGCCACATATAAACACACATTCAGTAATAAATTTTATCCCGGGTACGCTAGGTATTTGTAAATTCATTTGCGCCATCTATATTTGCTGGCGTTTCTCAAATGTGTTTGACATTTCACTAGCAGCCCTTGCAATGTTTTATATCTTGTACCCACAACTATATTTTAGTGGAACGTGGCTATAGTCTATGTGCCAATAAAGTCATGCTCAAGAAAGTCGCGGAACATCTGCGAAGTTAGCAATGGTAAACACCGGTTTTATCTGATATAATGTTGTTTACCATCAAAAACCATAATCTACGCGTTTGGCAATATCGGCTTTATTTGTAGAAACCTGGTTGTGTTTGGTAAATATTAAACGTTTTTATTGTAAAACAACCAAAACTGTTATAATTACATCGCGCTAGTGAGAAAAAAACATCGAAAATGAGTTGCCCATTTAACAAAGAGAGCCTGGAAAAATTAAAAACATTCATTAGCATTTGTACGGAAAAACCTGACATCATCCATCAACCTGAGCTAGAGTTCTTCAAGAAATACTTGGAATCGCTGGGGGCCGACATACCACCGCGCGAACCTATGGCTTCCGCTAAATCTGATAGTAAGACCAACGAGGAACCTGAGCCGGAAGTTATTGGAGAGGAAGTGGAATCTGAACCAGAATCAGATTTAGAATTTGACTTGGAAGGCTGCCTCCAGCCGGATGTTGGGTCTGAGCAGGTAATGGGTGACCCGTTGAAAGAGCCTACAGATGAGGAGGGCGATAAGGCTGAGGAAAAAAGAATAGAGGCCATGTCCGAGTTCTCTAATGGCAACTTTGGTAAATCTGTTGAATTACTCAGTGATGCCATTCTGCTAAATCCCGCTTCGGCTGTGTTGTACGTCAAACGCGGGCAGTCCTATTTAAAGTTAAATAAACCCAATGCTTGTATTAAAGACTGCACACAGGCATTAGAACTAAACCCTGACTCGGCGGCCGGTTTTAAATTCAGGGGAAGAGCATACAGACTATTGGCCGAGTGGGAAAAGGCAGCACAAGATCTGCGACAAGCCTGTAAAATTGATTTCGATGAGCAGGCCGACGAATGGCTTAAAGAAGTGACACCAAATGCCCTCAAGATTGAACAACATCGACTAAAACAGGAACGTAAAAAGGCTGAGAAGGAACTGAAGGACAGGACTGAACGTGCACGCAAAGCAAGGGAAGCCCATGCTAAAGCTGCTCAGGCTGAGGCTGAAGGTGGAGCCCAATCTGAACCGGCGTTTGGTGGTGCTGGTGCTGCTGGAGGTGCCGGAATGGGAGATTTCTATAAATTACTGCAAGATCCAGAAGTTATGGCTGCATTTAAGGTTAGAAAATAATTTTACTATTACTACACCTTCCGCCCTAATGTGTAAACTACACCTTCTTATCTCTTAATTTGAAAATGTACCGTGCGTTATATCTCCGGAAGTAAAATAAGTGTTGAAGTTTTCTAGAAAATGTTTCTATAACACAGAGGGGAATCATCGTTACTCATAAGGTAATCTTCCTCATTCAGCCTGTTAGGCTCCAGGTACCCCTACATAAAAAATTTCAAATGGTAACACCCGCTTTGTGATACCTCATTGAAAAGCTCTTACAAAATGCTATTCAATAGTAGCAAGCACCTTTATCTCGACTTGTTTCGGAAAAATAGAATAGCCTTCGAGATCTCCAGATTATGCTCCACTAGACTTCTTCCTATGGGGCTACTTAAAATCTGTTGTCTACAAAACTCGGTCCTTCCAAAATATTTGGAGAGACTTTGATTTAGTAGATTTTACTATTGCCTATGGAAATTATTTTGAACGTTTAAATTAATATATTGAAATTTGAATTCCAATAGAATTGGTTCAGAACCTTTTGAGTATATTATTTTTCCGAAACCAGTCTGAAAAACATGTATGCTACGATTGAATACCATTTTGTAAGAGCTTTTCAATGAAGTATCACAAAGCGGGTGTTACCATTTGATTTTTTTTTGTTTGGCTACCTAGAGCCTAAGGGGTTGAATGGGGAAAGTTACCTTACGAGTCATGATGATTCCACCTCCATGTTGTAAAAAGATTTTGTAAAAAACGTTCAATACTTCTACTACAACCAGAGAAATATAACGTATTTTATGTTTTCACATCGACACTATGTATAATACCAAATTAAACAAACATTTTAAAAGTATACAGGCACCAGCTTTGGTGATCTAGTGGTTAGCGCATTTGGATTGTTTGGATAAAAAGTAATGCTGTACGTCCCATGTGCGATGTGTGATACGTTAAACATCCCTACTTGAGTTGTAACCACCTACAAATAGGAAAAATTTACAGTTAGGGTGTACAATGGGCCAAATAAATAAGAATACATAAGAAATGTTTGGAAAACCGCGTCCTAGTTCTTGCCCATTCAAAATTAACCAACCCGACAATGTGTACCATACAATGTGGCTTCTAGGCGCGATTTTCTTCAATAGCTCCTATACACACACACACACACACACACACACCCAAACTTACATGGAATCACCCAGAATTTCCGATTTTGTTAAATACTAATGAAATTTTGTTAATGAAAAATGAAAGGCTCTTTATGCTAAACCAGTTTAATGTTTAACAATAAAAAAAATGTAACAAATGCTTGAAATTAACTAAAACGCACTAAAAATGTAAAAATTAAAGAATTGGAATGGTTGATTAAAGAAAAATAAAAACTTGTTTTTCACTTTAATAGTCAGTGTTGCCACTTCTAGCCCTAATACAAACTTCAATCCGGCTGGGAATGCTTCTAATCAAATTGTTCTTGAGGTAAGTTTGCCCATTTATCCCTTCGAGCTCTAATCCTTCGCGTAATGAAGTTCACACATGCTCAATGGAATTAATACCAGGTGAGCAGGCAGATCATCTCAGAACAGTGACGTCATCTGTTTCCAGAAAGTCTGTGGCAACTCTGCTGGTATGTGGAGGGGCATTATCATGCATGAAAATGAAAAGATTTCCCATTGTACCTCTCCACAGCCTAACTATGGGTTCTAGCACCAAATCGACATACCGGCGACCCGTTAAACTTTGCCGTAAGGGACGCAAAGGAGTTTTTTCTCCCATCATAATACCTCCCCAAAACATTACAGTTCCTCATTTATATCTTGGAACAGACCTGGTAGTTTCCAGTCTAGCTTGTCTGCCTCGATCTCTTAAAACCCGAATTCGACGATCATCTGATCTCAGACCAATTCTGGTTTCATCTGAAAAAAGGATATTTTGCCAATCTTCAATTGTCCAGTTCTGGTGTTCCAGACACCAATTGAGCCGATCAATTTTGTTCTACCTTAACTGTCTTGCTAAATAAATTTCGGGCACGAAGTCTCTTTCGTATTGTTTCAAATGAAATACCAACACCTGCAGCCTGCAAAAGTTGCCTTTGGAGCTCCGGATGGAAGAGGTTGGATTTCTTCTAGCTATTTCAATTAAAAACCGGTCTTGTCGATTACTAGTTACTCTGCGACGACTTTATCTAGACCTGTCCTTGAGCGTTTCCAAATCTAAAAATCTTGCATAGGTTTTTGAAACAACGCCCTGCGAGACGCTCACCATTGCTGCGATTTGCCTTTGTTGCATTCCCTACTCAACAAGAGCAACAATTCTTTCCCTCTAAACATCTGACAAACCTACATAGGACATATTACCTTTTTTGAACACAAAGTTAAATTTACTTTGACACTTCGATTTTACAACTGGACACAAATAACAAAATGTTTCAATGTGCACGTGATCAATTTTTATCAATTAGTTATCTTATTTCCAACAAAATCCTTTATCTTTTATCTGCATAACAAGTTTTCATAAATTTCTTATTACTAGTAAGAAATACTGGGTGATTCCATATACAAAGTGATTTTTTAAAAAGTCAATTGCAGCAAGCCTAGAAAAAAAGCTATTCCGTCTGCAGTCAGCTGTAATGAGCTTTGAATGACATTTACCTGTATGTCAAACTGTGTGACAGTTCAGGTAGTTAAAAATTTTGGCCCAACAAAATGTGAAAATGAACAAGTATTTAGTTGCAACTGATTTGTAATTTATTAAAATAAGTAAATTACAGGTTTTTCGTCAAGATTTCTTTCTTTCTGTTACAATTTTCATATTGTCAGATTCTAAACCTTAATATAGACGGGACAATCCCTAGGCTACTGCAATTGACTTTTTAAAAAATCACATACAAAATTGCCAAAGCCCGACTTTCTAAAATGATGATTTCGGGCTTTTAAGTATTTTTTAATTTTGATAAAACATTTGATTTTAGCGTTTTGGACAATTTTGAACAACTGTCATTAGAAAAGTTTTCCGTTAAAAAATTCTTAATGTTTTTTTGATTTTTTCCCTTTTATTTTGGCAACTCAGGAGGCTTTACATTTGACGGGGGGGGGGGCGAATGGCTTTTTGGCAATAAGTGGACAATGAGGAATGCTTTGAGGAAATTTTGGTTCAAATCGGATAAAAATTAATGAAGATGAGACACACTATGTGCAGTTTGGCTGTTCCACTACAGAGGGCTCTCGCTACGACACTTAATTGTTTTGGGATTGGGCCTTAATTTGTTGTATATGCCCCATAAAACTTTAGCTACGTACTAACTGCCACACTTTCAATATTTCCTTTTTCTGGAACTGAAACTGTTACCGTGGTCTTTGGAAATAAAATCTTGTAGGGCAGTAGGTATTTACTTCTATAAAATATTCTATGATTTCTAAACACTGAGTTTTAGACAGAATATTTTTGTTTTACGAAATATTCATTCAGAACTACATATTTTTACTGTTTTTGTGTTGTAAAGTTTAAAACATATTTGAGACTTGCAATAGATATAAAAACCATTGTGAATCTAGAAAATAGTTGTTTATTGCCGAGAGAATACATAGAATTTCGAATATTTCATAAATAAATTTACAAAATGAATCAAAGTCCAGCTAAAATTAAAATAGATGTAAAATTATATATTCAACTGAACCTGATGTGCATATAATGTCGTATGTACAAGGTGGTCCATGGTAGCGGGAGATTTTGAGAACTTTATTATTCTAAAAGCAACTGTACTTAACTAAAACAAAGTATACCAGTAAAAAGACAAATATTGGTCATTTTTATTTCTTTAAAATTATGCGGGCTAATGGCCTCCTCTTCTTTCTATAACTGTCTGAAGTTGGACGTTGAAATTCTGCATAACACGCCGCAACATATCTGACGGAATGTTATCAATTTCTTGAATAATTTTTCTTTTCAGCTCCGGAATATCACATGGTTTATCAATAAAAATCGTGCTTTTGAGATAGTCCCACAAAAAGTAATCCCACGCCGTTAGGTCTGGCGATCTTGGAGGTCACTCAATGTCCCCGTGTTTAAAAATAACGCGATCTGGAAACAGTCTTCGCACAGCAGTCATTGATACCCTTGCGGTATGTGCAGTAGCACCGTCTTGCTGGAACCATGTATTCTGGTTGTTCTGTGGAAGCAGGTTCAATTGCTGTGTCAGAAACTGGTTTAACATGTCAGAATAGCGTGCAGAATTGACTGTTACAGCATTTTCATCCTGATCCTCAAAAAAGTAGGGACCAATAATTCCCATAGAGGACATTGCACACTATACCGTTACCTTCGGATTGTGTAATGGTTGTTGGTGAAGTTCCTTTGGAATTTGCAAAGATCAATAACGGCTGTACCAATAGCCTGATAAATGAAATGCGCTTCATCAGACATCCATAAATTATGAACATCAATTTCTTGTTGCAACATCCTTTCAGCAAAATGCAGGCGACGAGGCAGATCTGTTTGCTTCAGTGCTTGAACGTTCTGGATCTTGTAAGGCTGGAAATGGATATCCTTATGTAAAATTCGGAGAAAAGTCGTCCTAGCTAAGCCAATTGCCTGATTATGTTTTCGATTGGAACGTTTCGGACTGCGCTGTATAGCTGCTCTAACTCGATCAATGTTATCCAAAGTTCTGACACTTCTGTTTGGTCCCGTGCGTTTGACATTGTTCGCTGATCCGCTTTCTTCAAATTTACGAACCCACTTTTATGGCGTGACCAGATGGAACTCTCCTGTAACGAGGAACATTGAAATTAATCCGAAATTCCCGCTGTGCTGTGACCACAGAGTCATCATTTTTGTAATACGCTTTGATTACAAAAGAATGTTGCTCACCGGACCACCGTTGCATGATTATTGAATGGCATAAAATGTCAAATCATTTGACAAAGAAATCCATAGCAACCTATGCATAGTTTCAAAATAATAACGTTTTCAAAATCTCCCGCTACCATGGACCACCTTGTATTTTGCACATCTTTTTAATTTCTTGTAAAAAGCCTAAATTAATTATACTATAGAAACTAAAACAGTTTACTTAGAATTGGTATTAGGACGTCATTAAATAGGTTGAAATAGAATTAGAATTTTCAGAAGTACATCCCTTCGCCTTCATTGCCATATTTACCAGTTCTAGAGAAAGCTAAAATTTTCAGACATATTCAGTCGTTCGTTGGCTTACCTTTTTATAATTTCTACTATTTCTCGTTCTTCATTCCGTCTACATGCTCCATCTTGCCTGCACAATCATACCTGTGCTAAAAGTTTTTGACTGTGTTTTATTACTCACTTTTGTAGAATATTGTGGGTTATGAACGTCCTCCTCGGCAGCACCAGAACGAAGCGAGGTATTGATTTTCCCCAATCCTTTGTGATGACAGGTTCTTAAAGATTATTTTGTTTGCAACATTATCCCGGACGGCTTTGTCATCAACTTCTTTTGATAACCAGAACGTTATTCGGTTTACTTTTCAAGTTTTTGTTATTCTAGTCTTTGCACTTGACTTTCCATACACAGGGATAACTTTTATAAATGTCAGTTACTTCAGACAAGAATTCTTGCGAATATTGACGTAAGTCAGTCATTGTTAGTAAAAACAGTTTAAGTGCAACAATGCGATGAATCACGTGTTGTATTTACCAACATAGAGCAGCTGTTTTAATAAAACTGGGTTATAAGCTCTTCAGACCTGAACTCGCTCAAGCCGTTTTTTTGGTTTGTGCGAACCGTGATCTTGCTGCCTATACGCTCCCGTCTTGCCTGCACAAACTAGATTCGCACAGGTAAGACTTAGCAAAAACCTGAGCGAGCGGACGGTACTTCAGACTGTATTTGAGAGCGCCATCTGTCTAAAATGGGTTAACTTTTGCGTCAATGTTACGGAAAAAGATACAAAAAACTTTATTACTCTTATGTACAGCTTTCATATTTGTTAATTGTGTTCCCTGGGATGCCACACAGGGAATGCTACAAATGAAGAGCTATTTTACATTAAAAGGATTTAAACCTTCGGAATTTTGAACTTAAAAAGTTTGGGATTGCTACTAGTCAAAATTTAACATTTGCTAACAACCCTGTATACAGAGTGCTTGATTTTTCATTAAACACTTGTTAATTTCGTAAAAATTCGACCAATTAAAAAAGTTAAAAACTATTCTTGAATAACTGTATGCGCTCTTTCCCACCGTCTTGTAAATTCTTAATATGGTACCGTGTTTTTAAGTTATTTATTATTTAAGATTACTTTTTACATTTTTTAATTTGTTGGATTCTGACGAAATTAATTAGTATAATGAAAAATCAAGCACCCTGTATATATATAATACCTATGAAATGTTGATGACCCATCCAGTATTGCTTGTTTCTATAAATAAATATTTTTTAGGATCCCGAAGTGGCTGCAGCATTCCAAGATATTTCAATGAACCCAGCCAACTTTATGAAGTATCAATCTAACCCGAAAGTAATGGCACTTATCTCTAAGTTGTCCAACAAATTCCAAGGTGCAGGAATGGGTTTCCCTGGAGGCATGGGCGGGTTCCCCGGATTTCCCGGAACCGGCGGTTTTGGCGCAGGTGGTGCCACAGGACAGCCAAAACCCCCCGAAGATGATGTTTTAGATTAGATGGCTGCTTGAAAATTTGCTACTTTATATATTTTTTTCAATTAATATTTACTATAATGGTTATTTTAAAGTTGGATTTTAATGTTTTTATTTTTTTGTCATGAGAACGTATCAAACTTGTATTTGTTCGTTTAGCCAGCAATAAAATAAGTTTATCAGCTGTTGTTGTTTTTATTTATGAAAAATGATAACTCTCGAAATGTATTTTGTGGTATGTGTGGTTTAGTAACTAGGTGTTGTCTGTTCTTAAACAATAATTAAACCTGTTATAATTTTATTTAAGGTTTCAATGACTGAATGAAGGACAGTATTGTTTTTTTTTGTAGATATGAAGAATAATTTTGCTGGATTTTTTGATACCCAATTTGATATAGTACAAGTTTTGGCAAATTTCTTATTTATTAAACCACCAACCAATTTTTTGCACTTCCAATTGTCTAATAAATACAGACTGTTTTACAAAATCAGCCTCACACTGTAGTCTCTGTATGTTTGTTTTAACTCTTATTAAACCTTGTATATAATTAAATGGCAAGGTCTCGTCCACAATCCCAAGGGTAAATAATTTTTTTAGAGCTTCTATTTTTGAGATGACTCCGACAATTTTTTTATATTACATGTAGTTTTCTGGTATACAGTTTGGTAGAGAATTTTATTTCTGATACGACATGTTTGAGAAAAACAAGAAATTAAAATTGGAATGGTAAGTCACGGTATCAAAACAATTGTATGCAATGAAACAATTGGTAGATTGAGCACTTAAGGAAGTTATATTTATTTTATTTATAAGATTACCTAAAATTTAACATACAGCAGAATTAAATTAAGTGCAGTTCTTATATCCAAATAGGTCCCACAAACTTATACCAAAACAAAATCAATTACACAGAGTGTCCTAACTTAAATATTCCGTCTTGATTATCTTCATAAATGATCCAAAAATCGGACAGGTCAACAATAGTTTGAAGGAGGACATCTTTCAATATGGAAGTTATCTACGTTACTTCATCCCTTTAGCCCCAGTACTATCAACCCCAAAATATTAAATAACAAGGTATGTCGAGTTCTTTTAAAAGATTTTTCTGTTTTTTATACAATCTGAACATTAGGTGTAATTCTGCCAATTCATTTCTGAGAAATGGCATTTTGATATTTCATAAGCGTATGGGAAATTTGATCATTTACAAAGTAATTCAGGGCGGATTATTTTAGTTGGAACACTCTGTATTTAACATGAATAAAATAGCTACGACAAAAAGGTAGAGCGAGATTGTTTCAAAATTTTCTTTATTAAATTTATGGTAGACCAACTTTCATGGTTATAGCACAGAGTAATGAATATAATGTGTATTCTGTGGTTATAGGGTAAAAAAAGTTCGTATCCTTTTGATAATGTTTTAAAGACTATGGAAAAGGATAACCCAAAAGAATTAGCACATCAACTGACTCCTTGAACAAAGCTGATAGATTATGCAATAAATCAACTTTAAATTTTTATTATGCGTTTTAAATTACTATCAAATTCAACAAACAAATTACTGTCAAAACGTTGCCAATACTAGCCTAAACTCCGTAAACTAAGGGAAAATGCTGAAATTGGAAAAATACGTCGATAACAAGTCAACGAATAATCTGGACAACGAAACAAGTGATAGTGACGTGTTCGAGCGAAAAGACCAGGAAAAGTCCCCACGAAAAAACAATAAGCGAAAAACCAGAACCTCAGAAGATGAAACAAAGGAGTTCCAAAAAACAATGTTAGAAATGATGGCGAGAATCGAATCAGAGCTGTCCAAAAACAATGAAGAAATTAAGCAACTAAGGGAGGAAATGAAAACCAAGGAAAATAAGTGGGAGGAAGAGAAATCAGACATGAACAAAAGAATAACCGACCTGGAAAGGAAACTGGAAAATGAGGAGAAAAAAGAAGAAAAACAAAGTAGTGATCAGTGGGATAGACATAGCCACAGAAGAGCTAAACGAAGGCGTAAAGGAATTTTTCAAAAACAAATTGGAAGTATCCACAAACAACATAACAACATATAAAGTGGGAAAAGAACAACGCCAAAAAATAGTAGTGGCATTCAAGAACTGGGAAGAGAAAATGGAAGTGATGAAGAACAAAAATAAACTAAAAGGGAAAAACATATATGTGGAAAATGACATGACAAAAACAGAATTAGGAATACAAGCAGAGGTAAGAAAAATAGCCAGAGAACAAAGAGAAAAAGGAAAACAAACAAAAATTGGCTACCAGAAAATACAAGTGAACGACAAATGGTACTATTGGAATTAGGAAAAAGGGAAACTCCAACCACAGAACGACCACCCCAAGATTCCAAAAAACTAGAAAAGAAAAGCCCACCCAATCAAACAAAGAAGACGACTCAGGTGAGGTCAAAGGATGCGAACAAAGGAAAACGAGGAAAATATTAGAAACACCAAAATGTAAAAGCAAGAAAGGCAGAGGAACGAGACAAGGACAAAAACAGCCCTCCACTAAGGAGGTTGGGCGAAGGGCTAACCACCCCTCCCCAAAAAATCAAACAGGTTGTGAAGGCTCGACGCAAAGTAAAAACGTTGAAACAAACTAATAATACAGGCAAAAACAACAAAAAAGACTTAAGACTATGCTCCTGGAATGTTAAAACACTATATACACCCGGTGCACTCCAAATACTAACTGGAATATTATTAGAGCACAAAATAGACATCGCAGCGATACAAGAAATGAGGTGGACAGGCAAGGGAATCATGGACGCAAAAGAACATACAATATTTTATAGTGGACATCCCACGCAACATATATATGGAACCGGATTCCTGGTTAACAACTAGATAAGACACGCAATACTAGATTTCAGAGCTGTAGGTGACAGAATAAGCACACTCCGAATGAAAGGTAAATTCTTTAACTATAGTATAATAAATGTGTATGCACCTACGGAGGAGAAGACAGAGGATGAGACCGAAGAATTCTATGAGCAGCTGGAGAAGAAATACAGAAAGTGTCCGAATAATGATGTTAAAATGATACTAGGAGACCTGAACGCAAAGATAGGTCAAGAACAAATTTATTACCCCACGATAGGGAAATATAGCCCACATACAGTATGCAACGACAATGGCAAACGACTAGTACAGTTAGCAACCTCGCTGAATATGGTAATCACAGATACATGCTTCCAACACAAACCCATCCACAAACTAACTTGGAAGTCACCTGAATGCAATCGACCACTGTATTATAGATGTACGCCATAACTCAAATGTGCAGGATGTAAGAATACACAGAGGAACCAATATTGACTCAGACCACTTTATGATGGTAGTAAAACTACGATCAAAGATTTCCAACTTAAAAAAAGAAACAGGGACACGAAGTAGGAAATATAACACCACGGCACTTGAGGAAGAAAAAGTAGAGAAGGAATTTTCAGGGAAAATATCAAGTAGAATGCTAACAGACACCAGCACATCAACCAGCACGATTGTTGAGAAGTGGAGGAAATGCAAAGACATAATTAGCCAAACGGCGAGTAATGTACTAGGACTCCAAATAATAGAAAAGAGAAAACACTGGTTCGACGCCAAATGCAAAGAAATCACGAGCAAAAAAAAATGCAGCATACCAAAAAACGCTACAGAAACAAAACCAAGCCGCAGAAGAAGAATACAAGAACCTACGAAGAGAAGAAAAGAAACTGCATAAAGTAAAAAAAAGGGCCCACTACGAAAAAGAACTGGGGGATGTGGAACGACTTAACGGGCAAAAAGCAAGCAGAAAGTTCTACCAAACAGTGAACAACATGAGAAAAACATTTAAACCGAAAACTACGATGTGTAAAGATAAGCATGATAACATTATAAGCGAAAAGTACAAAATTTTCGAAAGATGGAAGGAACACTTCGAGGATGCATTAAACCAAAACGCGAGTCAAGAAGAGGAAGGTCAAGAGGAAGAGGTAGAAATAACTAACGTGCACGACATGGAGGAAGATGGATGCCAGCCACCTACAAGAAAAGAAGTAGAAGATGCAATCAGAAGTCAGAAAAATAACAAATCACCGGGAACCGATAACCTAACAGCTGAACTATTCAAAAAAAGGGGAAGCGAGCTACAAGAACAACTTTACCTGCTAATTAAACAGATATGGCAGCAGGCCATGCTATAGGCATCGTATGCCCCTTACACAAAAAAGGCGACCAGCTATGCTGTGAGAACTATAGACCAATAACCCTGCTAAATGTTACCTATAAAATATTCTCGAATAGGGGAAGGTGTCCTAAAATGACATACTTTTTTTTGAGGCTAGATTTTGTTCGAATGGCTTAATATTTAAAGTTGCAAAAAAAGATAGCATGTTCCTTTCAATAAACTTTATTGACAAAATAAAACAAAATATTCAAATTTCTATCAAAAACTTAAAAAAAAATGTTGAAAAAAAATGTAACTGTGTCATTTTACAACCAGGTGTGTGTGTAAAATGACACACATGTGGATTGTAAAATGACATACAAAACAGAAATGTAAAACTAATAAAAAAAACTTTTTTATTGTTGACAAAGTTCACAAACGTAACTTTTCTTCTTCGCAGGGATTCCGGCGCATTCAGAATGTGCCCACTTCTTGCATTTTCCACAACTGATCCAAGTTTCTCTAGACCGCGAATTTTTAAACATATCATTGCAATACAGACACGCCACATCTTCTTCATCTTCCTCAGTTGCAAAGGGATCTTCTTCCTCATCTTCAATTTCTGTTGGCGCGGTAGAGCTTAACTTCTTACAAATATTTCTTTTGCATTGACGAACATTCCCCCTTTGTTTTTTTATTTCTTTCTCCTTAAGTTCCTCTAAATTAGGAGTAGTTGTTAATACGCCGCTCATTTGTTTCCTCTTTCTTCTTTTTATTCCACTTGCTGTGGGCACTGGAGAAATTTCCTGTATCGATACTACTATTCTCTTTAAAGGTGGATTTTTTTTCTTACCAATTCCTTTATCATTTTCTTTATCGTTATCTATTTCTTTTTCTGGTGTTTTATTCGTATTTCCTCTATCATTTTTTTTGTCGTTACCTATTTTTTGTTCTGGTTGCGCAGCTTGTTCCATGTTTCCATTTGCTTCTTCCTGCATTCCTAACTGGATTTCATTGATGATCGAGATATTCGGTTGGTCAGCTGTTTCTTCCTTTGTATTAGGTATATTGTTTAACTGTAGAAAACCAGATCGGAAACTACCAAGAAGGGTTCCGCAAAGGAAAATCCACAATAGACCAAATATGTACAGTAAAACAAATCATTGAAAAAACATGGGAAGTAAACATAACAACGCACCATCTGTTCGTAGATTTTAAGGGCGCATACGACAGTATTAACAGGAAAGAATTGTACAAAGCGATGGAGGAGATAGGCGTTAGAAAACACCTTATTACACTTACCAAACTAACCATGAATAAAATACAGAACCAAGTAAGAATACAAAATGATTTATCAGCACCCCTTACATCGAATAAAGGACTACGGCAAGGAGACGCACTATCCTGTCTCCTATTTAACTTAGCACTGGAAAGTGTAATCAAAAAATCAGGAATTCAAACCACAGGAACTATCTTTAACAAATCGACCCAAATCGTAGCCTAAGCAGATGACCTGGACATCATTGGAAGAACAACAGCGGACATCAAAGGAGCGTTTATTGCACTCGAAGGCGCGGCATAGGGCTAATAATAAACGAACATAAAACTAAATATATGTGCATAAGCAAACAAAACAGAGGAATTCCGGCAAACGCATACCTCGCGATAAACAATTATAACTTTGAACAAGTGCGGGAATTTACGTACCTAGGCGTGTTAATAAATAGTGAAGAAATACGAAAACTAATAACGGCAGCTAATAAAGCGTACTATGGCCTATCAGCTCAAATACAGTCCAAATATATATCCAGAAAAACAAAATGCACAATGTATAAAACTTTAATTAGACCAGTGCTTATGTACGGTGCAGAAACCTGGACAATAAAAAAGAAAGATGAAATCAACCTAGGAAGTTTCGAAAGAAAGGTCCTTTGAAAAATATATGGCCCCATAAAAGATAATAACGAATGGCGACGACGATACAACTTTGAACTTTACAACCTATACAACGAACCAGACATAACCAGAGTCGTTAAAGTAGCGAGGATACAATGGACAGGACATATGCTGAGAATGGATGAAACGCTCCCACTAAAGAAGATTTTCACAGGTAACCCAGAAGGACAAAGATCAGTTGGACGCCCGAGAAACAGATTTATCGACCAAATTACCTCAGACCTAGCGACAGTAGAGGTGCAGCGATGGAAAATCAAGGCAAAAGACAGGAAGGAATGGAAAAAAGTCGTCGAGCAGGTCAAGGCCCACAAAGGGCTGTAGCACCAATGATGATGATGATTACTGTCAAAAGTTGTCCCAGGTTTCAACATGAAAGCTTTTGACTTTGAATATAGAAAATTGAGGCTGTAGGGTAAATGTATCAAATGTTTGAATAGTAAAGCCCTTACAAGTATTTGACATTATTAAAAATTCATGCTTACAGGTAATGATTATAATTCAGTGTTGGTCCTAATTACATTGATTGTGTAAGTTAAACCAAGACAGTTTTATAAACTAATAAATAAGCACAAGCAATAAATATAAGAAAATGTAATAAAAAAAACAATGTATTTAGTCAAAGATACAATTAATTATTATTTTAGTTTTGCTTAAAATTAATTGAATAACCTCCACTATTTGCATCCTGCTGTAACTGGAAGTTCTCTGTCGATAACCCAAAAGGTCTGAGTATCATATTTCCTAGATCCTTCAGCTTACCTAAACAAAATTGATAATACATTTTTTATCTCAAGAATGATTTAACTTACCCATCATTTCTGTTTTCAACTTTTCGTTGCGTTCATTAATTAAGGGGGGAAGTCGTACTGTTGCTTTTAAAGCATCTGGATTTCCCGCATCCAATTCAAGCACCTTTTTGTAATCTTCTAGGCTTTCATCCAACTTTTCTGTCTCTTCATATAATTTGGCTCTCCTCAGATATGCTCGAATATACTTAGGATTTAATTCCACTGCTTTGGTACAATCATCAAGTGCTGTTTCTTTATAGTTTAACTGTATCTTTGAAGCAGCCCTGTTGCAGTACAAAACAGAACGATCGCTTTGGTTGTCTAGTGGACACAAACGTAAGGCTTCCGTATAATTTTCGACAGCTTCTAAATACTTTCCTTCTTTGTGAGCAGCATTGCCTTGTTGTTTAAGTTCAGAAGCTTCGTGCTTTCTTTGCTCTTTCTGTTCATCTGTTAAAGTGGCGTTAATTTCTTTTAATTGCTCCTCGTCTATAAAATCATTGAGTATATTTGACTTGTTTTGTGACTCATCTTCTGAGTCGGATTTATCAAAATCTTCTGGTGTGCAGTCTTTCGAGAGTGTGTCGGATTGTAATTCATCTTTTGAAGATTCTGGAATAACTGTGGGTTCTTCATTTAATTGCTGTTGTTGTAACTCTTTAGTTATTTCTTCTATTATTACTTCGTTTGAAGAAATTTGTGCGCCACTGTTTTGATCTTGGTCAGACATTCCTTAAATTGAATTTTGGTAATAAAAATTTGCACTTATTAAATTATTACATATAATTTTATAAAGAATTTGAGTTGTATTTTGTTATATTAAATATAACAGTTTAAACACATTGAGGTTATAAACGTTTCTGATTTTTCAATGTCATCAGATATAGCCGAACGAATGACGTAACTTATACTCTTAGCAAACTTTATACTGGCCAATTATTATACTAATCAGTGGTGTAGTTGTTATCACAAATCATTTTTTAACAAACATTTTATATCACTTTTTAAATTTAGTTGAATCTCTCTCTTTCTCAAAACAGCCTGGAAATTATAGTCCTATTTATAATAAAGGGTTTTCCATTAAGAGGTCCCATTTTAAATTATTTAAAAACAATATTTTTTACGAAATAATGCCAAAATATTTATTTCAAACCAAAGTACAAACTCCACGATTAGTTGTGGAAAATGATATCTGGTAAATGGTCACCTCGGCTTCGTCTGCAACTGGCTATTTTTTTGAGAAAGTTTTGCATCACATTTTCACACAACTGTGGCTCTATTTGACCAATAACGGCTCGAATATTTTCTTTGAGCGCTTGAATTGTTTGTGGGCCATTAGCGTAGACTTTTTGCTTCACGTAGCCGGTAGCCCCAAAGTCTGCTGGTGTGAGATCGCACGATCTGGAAATTTCTCCCTCAATAGTGCAACTGTTTCGTGGCTTGTGTGGCTCGTAGCACCATCCTGCTGGAAATCATTTTCTACGTCCATGTCGTCCAATCTAGGCCAAAGGAAGTCAGTTAGCATCCCACGGTAGCGTTCCGCATTGATTGTCACTGTAGCACCTTCTTCATTCTCAAAAATATACGGTCCGATATGACCAAATACCGTCACTCAAACAGGCATTCGTTGGGGATAAAGATTTTTCTGGACTATTGTTTTAGGGTTTTCGGCGCCCCAGATGCGGCAGTTCTGTTTATTGACGAAACCCTGAAGATGTAAATGGGCTTCATCGCTAAAGATGATTTTTTTGAAAAAATCGTCACCTGCCTGCATTTGCAACACCCAATCAACGAACGTTCGGCGTTGTGCACGGTCCGCTGGCTTTAATTCTTGGGTCAACTGCACTTTATAAGCATGCAGGCTAACATCCTTGTGCAAAATGCGATGAAGGCTGGACTTTGAAATGCCCAATTGCTGGAAACGTCTTGGGATAGACAAACCCGGGTTTTCAGCAACAGCGGTAATGTTCTCATCTGACCTGACGATACGAGTACGAACTGGCAATTTTACATCAGTAACTTGTCCTTTTTGCTCAACCGAAAACATGACGAACGCTGCCAACTGTCTGGGCGAAATTTGCACCATATTGATAGTGAATTTTCACCGTTTCTATACGTTGTTGGAGCGTATATCTTTCCATTTTCTCAAATCGTACACTTTTCACTTGACAAGTATCAAACACTCAAGGCCCTTCATTCAACAGTTTAAAAATGCCAGAGAATTTAAAATGGGACCTCTTAATGGAAAACCCTTTAGAATAGAATAAAGTATACCGTATCATTCTCCCAAGGTGGTAATCCGTTCATTACTTTTTTTTTGAAGGATTCAGTTTTACATATTGTTACGGGCCAAGCGAGCTTTTTCGTCGATCTGCAACAGGATAGGTGGAAAAGGGCCTACAGCTTAGCTCAGAGGAGTAGGGATGGTTCAGGAGAAGCGCTTAAGGGAGGGAAATCGTACCTAGTTGTGTACAGGGTAGGTCAAAATCAAAAAGCCGAGAAACCAGCAGCTTACGGGAATCGGACTCACCTTTATTGTGCCTCCTCCTATATATAAAGCTTGCAAAGTTCATGCACACAATAAAGTAAAAATACACAAAAATAAAAGATGTGGTAAATTTCAAGACAAATATAATTTTACTATTTGAAATAAGTGACACAATACAAGAACGAAAATGATAATATTTATAGGTTAATTCAAGATTTTGTTGGAACGTTCGAACTGAAAAAGGCTCGCCGGCAGTGGCTTACGATATTTACTTTACTAGAACGAATCTACGCAGCCATTGACGCCCGAGTTCATAAAAAATTATAATTTACAATTGCACTTTAGGGTTAACAAAAAGAAAGGACAACTGGGGGCTGAAGGTCGCTTTACGTTGCATTAGTGAAAAAAAGGTTCAGCGCTTGAAACTTGAAAATGAAACTCGGAAGAAGTTTTCACAATACAATTACAATTTATTTTACCTTTGTATTCTTCGGTAGGGAGTACAGAGAGAGATGCAGATACAATTTGGGGTGTTCTTGTGTTCTTAAGGAGCAGGAAAAATCCGCAGGCACGCCCCTGAAGACTGTATCGAATGGAGTAAACATTAAGGGCCAAACTTCAACGCTTTTATCGCAGCAGCGGCGCATCCAAAGGGTCACAGCAAGGGGTTCGATAATAATCCGTCAAAAGCGATCAGCAAATTCGCAATGAATCGCTCTCCAAGGGTTAAAATTCCAGTGCGTTTCTTTAAATCCGACACTTGTCGATGGTTCTGCTCACCAAACAGTGAAAACAGCGATGGACATCCATCGCAAACCCAAGCCGCCCTTGCAGTACTTGATATTTCGGTGCTGCATCGCAGCAACAGGGCCGAAGAAGATGTTAAATCCGACTGAAGAGAAAACGCAATGCCAATATGCTTTGACCGAAAATATTTCACCACATTACGAAATATGTTGCAAGAATTCTAGAAATTTAACACGTAGGACTTCAAAGGCAAGAAATTCCCAGGAAATATCTACGGCCCAGCTCGCAGATAAAACATTAATCGGCATTTCTCCATGAAAACAACAAAAAAAGACCCACTAAAACTGTATTCGGGAGATAATAATATAGTAATCGGCTTAAGAGCGGCAATTAAAATGAAACTTTAATTCAGATGAAGCGGCAAAATCAAATTAACTAAACAATATGTTATTTAGTTATTGTTCCATTATACAGAGTGTCCCAAAATTAAGTACTCAAAACTATACTGACGGGTAGATAATTAAAAGGAATTAGGGGTTTCCTAATAAATGTGCGGTCTAAACATCTTTGTTAAGAAGTTACAGCCCCCTAAAGAAGGTTTGTTTAGTCACAAGAGAACAGCAGTTTAGTATATGTAAAACGTCGGAGTAATGATTAAAAACAATTCTTAATTCCACAGCTCCCTAAAAAATTAGTTTATCTGTTAAAGCCTAAGACTAAAACTTTAGAAGTCAAATATCTCGATAACGGTAACTCCTATTAACAAGAAACAAGAGGACTTATTTTCGTATGTTCACATTAAAATCTGAATTTCGCGTATAACTTTGAAAATCCCAAAGTTAAGAAAAATGGCGAGAAGTCACCCCCAACCCGCCAAAACTACGCCAAAGAAAGGAAATTTTTGACTCTTAGCTATGCTAAAATACAGTGTTGTACATGATGTAGCTGGGAATAAGTAAGAATGGTAATACTACAGGGTATTTCAAAATTGCACCGATTTTCCCCAGATATATTTTTTAATCCACTACACCGACATTGCTGGTTATACGTACGTAAAAGAGACGATCCTATAACTTCTGTGATTGGGGCTATAAACGATATTTTAGGTACTGCACCACACTCTGAAATGTATGAACAATATTTGTAAGAAATCCGTTTGAATGAAGTTTGTAACTATTTAGTCACTGCATTGTTATTTCCTCTAGGATTCCTACGATTTCATTCCTGTGGATAATGTTCAATTATAATTTATTTTTATGTTTCTATAGACTTGGAATCGTGTCAACGGAGGGAACACGAGGGATTACGTGGAAGTGAAGAAGAGGTCAACGCAGATAAATAAGGTAAGTTCCACGGTGTTGGAAGACGTTCCAAGAACGCAAGACTTCTCTATGTGAGTGTTTTTTTACTGTTAGAGCGTATACACCTCTTTTTATGGGAGGGTTTGGTGATATTTGTCGACACGCCTAGACAGCTATGATAAGAAGCGAACGTATTAAAATTAAGAGATTTTTGGTAAGATATTGGCTTTGACCTGCGTTTTGTTATATTAGTTGTAGCTGTAGGCATTTTTAATGTTTTTACATACTTAAATACGCCGTCTGTAAGAAAAAGAAGAGACATTTTCAAAAAATCACTTACATCATCGTACATTGCTCAATAACGGATATTTTCGATAATCCACTCTGTAGTCTTACAAATTCAAAATTCTACTTCGTAGCCCTAAAAAGCAGATTTTCTTATGTAAATTGCAATACCTTTTTTACGATCTAGAAGCGGTTATTTTACTAAAAAGCTTTATTAAAATTTGTAAGTATTTATTTCATTATCCTTTATTACTTTATTAAACATGTTTTTGAACTACTTTTGAACTATATATACGATTGCGCTTGAGGCTTACTTTTCGGGTTTTCCTGATAAGTAGAAAAAAACGTAAGTGTTAGGAGTTTTAAAGAGTATAATCCCAGTCCTTGCAATATTTAATTACTTACTTTAATTGATATTTGCCATTCAAAAATAAATGTTTGGGGAAATATGAGTTCCCAAATATAGTTAAAAAATTCATAACAATCATCTTGAACTAGTTTGATACCAGCCGACAAGAAACTGTTTATATTCTATAAATAAATATGTCGTATCAGATTAATATTTAGTTCTATGTTAATATTTCTGTACAGGTTAATTTGGCATATGATAGGTTATGGATTTACATACAGATTTCCCTTTACCAGTAATTTTTGATTATTATAGGAGGGGGTAATATTACAACCCCACAGAAGCCTTTGCAAGTAAATTTGAAAGTGACATACCTATGACAGTTCATGGATTTATATAATTTTTGAGCTGAATAGCAAGCTGGCAGAGTTTTGCAATTATGAATAATTTACGCGTAGAAGACTAAGAATTATTATACA
>JABXWE010002732.1:0-44327 GCA_014611495.1 Limonius californicus | reverse complement strand
TAATAAGATCCGCGAAATAGATGTGGGTACCGTCCAGACTCTAATGGGACATGTTCGTGCAAAACTGCGAATTATCGAAGACCAAGGCCCTTTAGCTGCAGTTTAAAATTTTATTTTTGTTCAATATAGATGTAAGATTAACCCTTTAGATAAAAGTTTTGAATAAATCCACACTGGCTTTTAATAGCTGACTCTCTTTGTTTTCCGAAAACTTTTGTTACATACGTTACAAGGTGCTAGGAGCACAGAAAAATAGAATTAGTAATAAAATATGGTGGACAAATGGAAATAGAAAACCTTGTGGAAGCGAAAAAGATGCTATACATGAAATAGATGGATACAAGAAAACCAGAAGATAGAGAAGGTTACAATAAAGTTAAACATCTCACAAGGAAAACAGCAGTAGCACAAAAAAAATAAATTATAGGAAACGAAATCTCAGGAGATAAATAAATACGTACGTAATAGGGAGGACTTTTTGTCATTTCTATTTGCAGATAGAACACAATTTTTTATACTTGACATATAAAGTAAGACATATATATAAGGAACGCTACCATTTGTTTAAATTATGGTAATAATCATTTCCTGAAGAATGAGGTAAGCAGTTTACTATAAGCTTAGAAATATTATGTTAATTCGTTCAATTTTAGAAGCAACACTTCAGGTGGGGAAATAATCCAAGTATAACTGCGATAGTAACCAAACACGATAACGTTGTATCATTTTTATATCAGTACTAACAAGGCGGCGTTGAGTATTTATGGCAGTTTAGAATTGCCCTATTTGCTTTAGTAGTTCATAGAATGCCTGACGGCATCCAATTTAATATTGAGTGTTCGGTTTATCATTTTACTGGAAGACAAACAAGAATTTCACTGGAAAATTGGATAACAACTGATTAGCAAGTTTTCAAAGGTAGGATTTTTAAGCTACTTTGTACGTATTTAATCATTCTAAAAAAAACTTCCACAGTTAAAAATGCCAATAAAATTTGAATTAATTGCGTTAATGCAGAAAACAATAACGCCAATGAAATTAATATACATATGTTATAAAGCCATCAATTGACGTTATTATTAATACCACTTATCACTAAAATCAAGCTGGACACACACATCGCGCAATGAAATTAGACTCGGCATTTTAGAAATTACTACTTTTCAATACGATATTGAACCATGATCCGTTTACACACAGTATATTTATTGATACTTCTATACAGGATGTGTCGCGACGAGTTAGCATGTTGGCAGCTGCAGAGCTCCATATCTTGAAAATTATAACTCCGAAGAACTGAAATATTCTACAAACTATTTTTTTAAATTTATACGTAATAAATATGCACTTATGGACATTTGAAAAATCCACCACCATCAGGTTTATACATTATACAGCACGTCCTTTGATTAGAGATCTTATGAGCAAATTATGGAAGTCAATAAACATACTCTGAAAATGCTTCATACCAGAACTACAACCGTTCAAAGTTCTTCTTCTTCTTCTTCTTTGTGTACTGTGTTCAACTTTGAACTACTGAAATCTAAAAACATTAACTCCTACTAGAATGTGAATTGGCGACATCATTTGTGGCATGAGTAGCATTTCTTTTTTCAACTGACAACTATCAATGTGATATTGTTTACATTTTTTTTAAATTTCTCTTTCAATATATCGATATTAATTACATTTACAGACCTTGTGATAAAATTGAAAGACAGACAGCTGTAAAATCTGACAGAATAATTTTGGCTTATACCCATATCATCTCTAACGAGGGCAGCCCTTATTACCAACGGGTTTAGATTTGTGAAGGCAATTCCGTCGTTGCCTCATTGAACATCTGCATGACAACATTAAATTCACTGACGAGGCTACCTACAATAGAGATGGTATCAATAATACTCGAAATTTACATTGATGGTCCATTCGAAACCATTTGATTTAAAATAAAATTTCAGTACCTCATTTTACATTAAAATGAAGCACACAAAGTATAAATTAGTTCAGAAATATGGACGTGCATGCTCTCGCTGTTTAAGGTGGCCCACCGAAAACGAAACAGGTGTGTTTTGTGACACTAAACCACAATTCTTCGAAAAACGCCCCAACGGGTCAAAGTAATCTGACAGGGGGACATGTAATACAAGTGGTTTCGTTCATCTATCTTCAAATCCGAAATTTGGGTAATTGGAACCCTAAACATTTTAAATGGCAAGGGGTATCGAAAGCTCGATGATTTTTCTTTACAGCATTTATTTTTGAATTCCGAGCATTTGTTCCTGCGGAAATGCACTCCAAAGCTTCATGGTAGTAAATGCTTGAAATGAACAATACCAGCGTCCGCACAGTAATAAAGGGTTTGGTGAAAATGTCATTGTACATTCTGAAGCATTTGTGGAGTGATTAGACGGCATTCGTTGATTATATATGATCGTAAATCTGGTAACGAATCGAATTGGGTTACGTAGCGGAGATAAATCTGGCGACCTTGCAGCTTCTTCTTTCAATTCTATCCAAATACCACCGAACAACCAGTGCATAAAGCGGAGGAACTCCCACATGTTAAAATTCTAGAAGATCTTCGAGGTAATGATCATTCTCTATAATAACATTAAACAATGAATCAATGCTATTTTGTAAAAATTCGAAGTACATCCGGCCAATCAAATTACCGGGTAAAGAAAAAGGGCCAACGAGACGATCATCAGAAATGCCAGCATAAACATTTAATTTTTCGAGGTGGTGAATATGTGTTTCATGAAATATCCTCGGATTGGAATCTGACCAATAGCGACAATTATGGCGTTTGACTGTACCATTTACGAATAGTTGTACAAAATTACAAACAGCGGTTAATTCGTCTTCATTGAATTCTTGTAGAAAATGAATCTTGTAATGATAAAACGTGTGGTGTTTTAAAATTCGTTAAAAATTGATTCAATTAATACCGGATACAATAGCAATTTGCCTTGTACTCAACGTAGGATCGACAACAACGTAGCCCAGAACCTAGACTTCCGCCGCTTCATTTCTTACCAGATTTTCAGCATTTCGCTTTCTATTCGCAACAGACCCGGTTTCCCGAAGTTTTCTCAATAACTCCAAGACATACTTACGATTCACATGCTTATCTGCATGTTGCTGGTTGAACAATTAGGCGCTTCTACTGGCGCAATCATTGTTTTCGAAAAAAAGAGTATTTATTTCAACTTTTTCTGAGATCGAACTGAAACATTGTAAATGTTCAAAGAGAACAATGACAACTACGAAATGCAGCGTAACGCTGGTGTAGAAAGAACATTCAAATGTTTAAGCCAAAGGATGGTCAACCAATGCCGTCTAATCATTCAATAAATGTCCCAAAACGTTTACTACCTTGGAACTTTAGATCGCATTTCCGCGAGAACTAATGCTCGGAATCTAAAAATAAAAACACTAATGTAAAGCAAAATTAGCGTCACATCATCATTTAAAAATTTTAGGGCGAGAGTCACTCCCCAATTTTGAGGTTAAAGATAGTTGAACGGAACCTATATGTGTACATATATGTGCTTCCCGAAATTAACGGATAAATTCTATAAAAGCGTTGAGAAAAATTTTTCAAAAAAATGCTCGGACACGTCGATTTTTATTTTTAAATTATCATTTAGATATGTAATTTTCAACCCCCCACCCCTCAACCCCTTAGCGCTAGCAACTTCAACTTTAAACATTCAAATAGCAAAGTACCCCTTATGATACCTCATCTGATAGCTTTCTTTATTTTGATTACAATAAAAAAAAGTTTTTCAAAATTGGTTGATAAATAACGGAGGTATTTGCCAAAATGTATTCAAATGACAGTGCCAATATTCGAGCATGCGTTGATACGGCTCTAGCAATGAGTGGTAAAAACAATTGAGAATTGTTAATAATTGAATGTCAAACAAAATTTATTGACATTACTTCGTGGAGTGTGTGTTAATTCTCTAACGATTAAAGAAATAAGATACCAAAAATGAGACTTACCGAAGGCGAAAGAATCGAAGAGACGCTCTGTTGGCTGCCACTCCCACAATTTTTTAGACCATCGTTTATTGTTCATACGTCTCATATGACCGTACCATTTCAATCTTCGTGTTTGCATTTCTTCTACTACCGTTTTGTCTACCCCCATCCTTCGTTTGATTTCCAAATTTGTTATATTTATGTTGGAATCTTGAGATACCGCAACTTCTTAAAAAGTCCATCTCCACTGTTTCCAATCTTTGTCTTTGCCTTTCTGTTATTTCCCAAATTTCTGCTCCATACAGCAATATGCTTTGTACTATTACCTTAAATATTCTTATTTTTCTTTGTATTCGCAAATCTTTTGCCCGTAATAAGGAGGTCACTTTTTATATCGCTTGTTTAGCGTAAACAGTTCTAGATATTACCTCACTCTTACAGTCCCCTTCTTTCGATATATTAACTCCAAGATACTTGTAGTTGTCTGACGCCATTATAATTTGACCATCCACAAAAAGCAGAGTATGAAGAAAGTCGTCGTTATTCTTTACTCCCATTTCTTTGCATTTGCTTTGTCACTCCTTCAGTATTTCGTTCATGTATATTTTAAATATCGTAGGAGAGAGGCAATATCCTTGCCTCAATCCTTTCGTTGGCCTAGTAGCTTCTGATAATTTGTTACCTATCTTCACCCTACTTTGTTGTTCTTTGTACATGTGGAAGCAGCGTGGCGGACAAACACAAGTATTGATAAAACAGTATTCAAAGTTAAGGAACGATCCGCGCAGTGCCTACTTTGTTGGGTGACGCAAATCTTCGCTCTAACGCTGCAACCCTCGCGGTGCCTCGGAGAGTACCTAGACCGGTCGGTCCCCCTGTGTTAGTGCGTCACGTCACTAACTACTTCAAACTGGGTCAAAGTGGCAGCAAGGTGCGGAACTGCATTCGGGTCTCCCGTAAACATTTTCCATACGCAATTTATTTTTTTGTACATGCCTTTTACTATAGCAATGTATTTTTTATTAATGTTTGTCTTCTCTAGTATACGATAGAGGTTGTTTACCGGAACAGAATCATAGGCTTTCTCCAGATCAATGAATATAAGGTGCGTAGTTTTATATCCAGCCATTCTTTTGTCCAGCAATTGTTTGACCTTGAAGATGTTGTCCACACATGTAAATCCACTTTGTTCTTCCTCCACCACCATTTCTGATTCGATCCTCTTTTTAATTACTCGTCCGTATAGTCTCTCCACTGTCGTTGCACTTATGCCTCTGTAATGTTCGCACTCTGGTTTTGACCCTTCTTTGTGGATAGAAGATAGATATGCCAGCTTCCTCTCTTGAGGCATACTATCTCCTTCTATCAGGCATTTATTAAATATTTCTTTAAGATTTTATATGACAATTGTGGGTGCTTGTTTGAACAGTTATATGGTGATACTTCTATGACCTGGGGATTTACCATTCTTCATCTTCTTCACTGCTGTTTCTATTTCTTCATTCACAATTGTATCTACTTCTGCCGGTCTATTTTCCTCTTTAATCAGCTCTCCTTTATATTCATCTCTGTCGTCTATTAATAATTCTAAGTAGTACTTTACCCATTCGTCCATCTTTATCATCTGAATATTAGTCTTGTTTTGGTTTTCTTGTCTTAAGCTGTGAATCATATTTCAGTATTCTTTCATGCGGGTACCTCGAATATGTTGTTCTATCTGTCTGCACTTATTATCCCATGCCTTGTTTCGTATTACGTCCCCCTGGCAAATTAATTTGTGTTCGGGTGTTTTTCGAAGAATTGAGGTTTAGTGTCATGAAACACGCCTGTTTCGATTTCAGTGGGCCACGCTGTATGTTATTTACACATACAATAAACAAAATTGGAAACAAAATTAATTATTTATATCTTGTTACAGATGGAAGGAGAAACGAGAACATATCATGGCGAAATGCTACCTGTCATAGTTACACATATTCGGGATATTAACGAATTACTACATTATATTGAAAACTGCAAAGAAGGGTATAAAATAGCACCAGCATATGTACTCTATTCATGTGCATTGTATTGTTCAGAAAAAATAAAAAATAAATTGCAATTGTTCTTAGAAAGAGCTGCAATCATGATACACAATCAAGGAATAAATGCTGAATCTATAACTGCAGCAGTTTTTTATTTCGCTAATGCAAGTGAATTGTTACATTTCTTTAAGAACGACACATGCCTCTCGAAATATTCAGAAGAAGCACAAAATATTTTAACTGCATCAATCCGAAGTATTGTTCATCGTTTATTAGCATTTTTCATGAAAGGTCTTAATAGAGGTATTAATGAGAGTGATTATTTTGATAAAATAATACGAGGGATCAATGCAACAACAACCAGATTGGAACATTGTTACGTAAATGTTGCGTTCATCAACCAATTACTATCATTTCTTCTACAGTGGATATGCGGAAAATTAATCGCAAACAATGAAAATGCCTCATATTACACTGAACTTTTCAAGGAGTTGGAAGTGTACGCTACTACAATGGATGATTCATGCCTTTTGCTTAAAGTGAATGAATTCTATTGTTTGATAAACAATGGTACGAAAACCGCCGAAAATGCAAATGTGGTTCATCACGTGAAATTAAAATGGCAACCACCAAATTTTCTAACAGAATACCATAAAGGTAAGCCAATCTATTCGAAATGCCATTTATTAGTGTTTAAAGTTGTTTAAACAGGTTTTGGTTTTGACTTCTAACCTTTATTTTATAAAGTATTTCTAAGTTTGTGGAAACATTTGGCAGAATTAGGCTGTTCTGAATCATCAAGTTGCTATAGCATGTGGCAAGAAAACATCTAACATATTCTTATACCGGTTTTAAAAAATACCTACTTATTCATATTTCTAGCAATTAGTGAATTAATATCTCATAAACTAGAAAATTAAATGTTCTTAAAATATATTGAGTTTATAATTTGAAAATGAAATGTGGTTTAAAGTGATAAACTTACATACATACGGTTATCGGCTAGAGATTAGCGCGTTAGACTTCTACGCTGAAGCTCTGGGGTTCAATTCCCCTACTGTCACATTGGATTTTTAATGGCTGTTCTCTCTCAGAGGGCAAGGGCAAGTCAGCTAGGTATTCTGCCTAGTAAATCTTCTGGAGTAAAAGTATTTACACTTCCCGCAGTTCGGGTCGTTCACGTTAAGCTATGTCTACGGTACTCCAAAACGCGCAACACAAGCTCTTGGGACAAGATCGCTAAGTCTCGTAAGAAACTATGGTATGGTATGGTATGGTATGTCTATGGTAAAGTAGCACCATCCCCGTATTGATTATATCCCACAACCTGCTGATGCTTTTAGATCTCTTCATGTAACATGTAGATCCTTCACTACTCATCAGTTCCTATGTTCGTCCCTTCCCTTCCTTGTCAGGCAGCATCCCCGTAAGGATTATTGTTTTCTGTAGTCGAAGGCAGTGTTAATCTTACTTGAATGAATATTTACGTATGCTTTTTATTCGCCTTTTTGAGGATGTCGGTACGGTCTCCGTTTCTGTTGAAGGTCCTCTACTGACCCTTTACCTTGCTTCAATGTTACACTAGTAGTACCTGCGGTACCAGCCATTTCATTGAAAGTGCATTGACGCCATTATTATGCAGTTCCGAAAGTTCTACGACGGAGTAAAGCCGAATGGGAGAGTTCTTTTTCTGTATTAAAATTATTTAAACGGTATGTTTATCGATATCAACATCAGAAATCAAAATTACATTTTATACCTATTTGTCTACTTTCCTTCGTTTCTATTTACTAATTAGTGATAATAGTTGCAGGTAAATTCTTCACATTCGTTCTACTAGTACTTAGCCCCTTTTTTCTATGCTTACGATGTTGTGGGGCTTTAATTTAGCACTTTATTAATTTTATTGTGATGTTTCCGTGACAACAGTGCACTGTTCATGTAAAATAAATAAATAAACCTAATACCTAATATTAATTGCTCACTGCAGTATTTTCTGCTTATTCTGTTTGTGAATTTACATAAAGCAGACAAATGCATACTATTCCAACTTCTACTTTAAATCATCGCACGACATCATTCGTAGGTCCGTATTCGAAACGTTGTTATGGTTTAAAATCACCGAACACTATATGTGGGCCTGGACATCCCCAAGTCTAGCAGCGGCTAGCTGACCAGTGGAGAAGGTCGTGGATCGAAGAGGGATGTACGTGGCGCCAGGTAGTCCACGCTACTACTAGGCAGATAACAAAATCCCAACAAGACAGACCACCAAATTCTCGTTGGGATCAGGCTGTCCTTTCGATAAGAATAAAACATACAAATAGGCATCGGTAATTATATATCATATACTCAAGATAAATCCACCCGAATTCGGTACCAAATTACCCCATACAATATGAAATGATGATACCGGTAATGGTAGTAAAAGTGAACTGTGACTTACAAAATATTACCAACAGCAAAGGCGAATGCTACCAGCATATAGCTTTTAATATTGACAATCATAAACAGAACTGCACAAATTACATATATCACAATCTTGGTAAGCTACCTGTAGTAGCAGCTTCTCACCATTAATCAAATTTAAAGTAGATTGAACAGGAGTCACTTACTCCCACCTTCCGGGTGCTTCCTTCAAGGATGACGGCCACAACCTCTACCAGGTCGCTCTCCGCCGCACGCAGACAAACCGGTCAGGAGCGTCGGTTAGAAGAGGGGATCCGCTCCGGCAAAGCTGCGCGATCAAATGGAAAATTTTGGGCCCGGAACGGCCGACAGATGTAGACTGACGTCAGTGATACCATTCACTTCAGAATTTGGAAACAGATATCGAGAGTTTAACATTTACGAGTGGCGCACGACACTCTGTCGAGGCATCTAGACCAAGACTCACTTACACAAAGTGACCTTCCCCCAAGCTTCATCCCCCTTATTCTAACGATGCGCGAAATAGCGTAACAACGTGTAAATATTATTTATTTATTTTGCAAGCTAAATTTTATTTAATTTACAATTAATTAAGTACTATTTTAGAAGTAGTATTTGGTAAGGAGGTTTATTTAACATAAACGATCAGTTCAATACATTCTGAAAGTAGCTGTAAGTTTAATATTTCATTTAAAACCCTGTCAGTATCATCACTAGAGTTATGTCATCTATCGTCAGATGTAAGCCTCCCCAGCTCCTTCCATTGCTGTCAATCTTCTGCTTTCTGAATCCAAATGTGACCTGCATACCTTTTCAATTCATCCGTTCATCTGGTTTGTGGGCGTCCCACGCATCGGTTCTGAATTTGTGGCCGCAATTCGATTATTCTTCGCGTTGTTTTCGATTCTAGAAATGTAACCTGAACATAGCATTCTACTTATTGTATTTTTTGTTGTTCTATTAGTAGTTTCTGTTTGTTGTCGTTCTCTATATGCTTCGTTTTTGCCATACTGATTTTAATCCTATCTTTTGTTATGTTCACTGCAGTTCACTTATCATCCTTTGTGGTTTTTTCAACTTTTTAGTATGAGGTGTTAGTATTCGTAAAAACATCACGTATATATGGATCTCATATATCACTTCCCCATAGCGCTTAATTGCTCGTTGGTGTTTTGTGCCTCATTAATTAATTAGTCACATTCTAAAGTACGTTCATTTAGGCAACTACTGTAATAAAACAGTTTTGTTTGTTTTAGGTAAATACAACAGCTTTATAGAAAAAGCGGCAAAACTGTTGATTCAGTGTAATGGCAGAAATATTCAGCCAAACGGTGAGACTACAACATTACGGTTACTAATACCATGTACTGGATACAGCTGGCAGAATGAAGGAGATATGGATTGCTTGAATAACATGTTCAGTGCCCTTCACTATAGTGGTTTGTGTAGATTATCCAACAAACATAAGAACTCTGGAAAATGGGATGTTCGCCTAAAGGTATAGTCTCGGAAATACAAATATTTAGTTTCTTTTATATAAAAGAATAATTCAGGGATTTCCATGAAAACAATCCTCATTGTATTTGTAATTCCAATACAAAAATAAGCTTAATTTCTGACTGCAGAAGCTCAAATAAGCATTTTAACAGTGATTTCACTTTTATATCAAAATCGAAATTCTCGACTCTCATTCACATATGCTATTGTTGATTTTCAATAGCTAAAACTATAATTTTAATCGGAAACTTGTGTCCTAATTAATTAAGGTTTAACTGAATATCAGCATCTGACTGAAGTAAAATCTTTAGTCACAGATAGTGGAAACGTTCTGCGTAAAAAATATACAGTTCCAAATTCAACAAGGTATTAAAAATCTAGAAGAAGGATTACACGTTATTGGATGTTCATCGGATATTTCTAGTTTGGGCGTTGGAGATCACATATTAGCAGTAAATGGAAAAACATTAATAGGCATCACAGAGGGGGAAGCTGAAGCTGTTACAAAAACATCTTTAGCAGATGATGTTCAGCTAGATGTAATCAAAATTGACGCATGTGAAGTGCTTCTACAAACTCCAACAGATGTAGGTAAGTTCGGTAATGGTAATAATTGTGTTGTAGTATACACCATAAGAATTTTGTACCGTGTGTTGCATATACAGAAATGTTTAAATTTATTCTGATAATACTAAAAAAGCGGTAAATTTGAACATTTTGAAATATATTTAATTGTGTGCTACTGTGTTATCTTTTATGAATGAATACAATGTCCGACTCCCGCAATAAGCATTATTAAAAAAAATATTGTTTGTAAATGAAGCTTACGTAAAAAAGAAGACTGAATTGTCAAAATTATAGGAACGTAACTGTTTTAAATATCGCCTATATCCCGAAGTATTTCTTGAAAAATACCAACAGTTTCAGACCAGCAACATCAACGTTAGATCAAATATTAGTGCTACGCTAAATCCTGAAGAAAACAAATAAATTCAGTGTAGATAGGTTCTACCTCCTGATTGAATTCAAAACAGTATACAACTCGTCGATACGAGGGAAAATGTATCAAGCTATGCCCAAGCCGAAGAGCTCAACGAAATTAGAACTCGTCCGAATGGCAATAACTAACGTGTAACGCCATATCAAAATCCAAACCGACCTATTGGAAGCCTTCCAATATATCAGAGTCCAAGACAATGACTTACCCTTTCTTCAATATTGCAATAGAAAAGATAGTGAGAGACGACAATTTACACAGCAGGAGAATGATTTTCTGTAGGTTAATATAGATACTGGCATACGCTGACAACAGATATAATTAGGAGAATCGTCCGGAGAAGCAAAGGAAGTTTTACAAATCTAGCAGCCGCCGCAGAAGTAATGCATCTGTAGATAAATGAGCAAAAGGGCAAATGCGTGGCTGCGTCGCCAAACAACAGCAAAATAGTCCAAGGTCAAAACTACTGTATGGACAGCTATAATTTCAAAGAGATGAACGAACTCATATACCAGCGATCTCTGGTTAATCCTGGTAATGATGTTTTTGATGGAATTAAGAGAAGACTCCTGCTAGCAAATAAGTGCTATTTTGGATTAAGCCACAATTTCAAGACTGAAGTACTACGCATAGAACTAAAATAAGGCTATACAAGACCTTCGTATTGCCTATGCTGGGGTATGGAATAGAAACATAGATGATAAGTAAGACAGATGACATGCTGCTTCTCATCTTCGAAAGGGACATTTTTCGAGCAATATATGAGAATCGATAGCAGCAAGGATACGACCACGATCTATACGAAATGTATGAGTGAATTGGCAGCGGAAGAAGCATTGTGGTGGGAATCCAAAATTAAATTCTTGCCTAGGCTTGGACATACCATCAGAGCTAACGACAACTACTTGCCTAAGAACATTATGCTGTCAAGGGCTGAAGGCCAGAGGAAGCATGAACGACCTCAGCTAGATGGATTTGATAAGATGCTAAAACACATCGACACCGGTAACTGAAGAATCCAAGTAAGAGAAAGAAAGAATATCCGAAAAAACTTAAAGAGATCAAGGGCAACATCTGTCTGTAATGACTGTCATGGTGTTAATATGACATTCCAGACCGACTGTTTAACGTACCCACCCGATAGTACCAGGCGCCGTGTTAAACGTAGCCTTGGAACCCCTATCCAAGTACTGATCAGAGCAAACATTGGGTAACTTGATTCGGCCAACGAGAATGGTGATTCGCACTGCGCCAACTCGGGATACTTTTCTATATTACGAAAATCTAGCAGTTTGCAACACAAATGCAGAAGCACCTTTTCTTCTAATTCCAATGGCAAACTCCATTATGCAAACATGTTTTGAATTTAGTCAGTAACGTTACGTAGCCGAACTCGGTGGCCTAGTGGTTAACGGACCTGCCTATAAATCCAAGGGACGCGGGTTCGATCCTGGTTGAGATCGGTGAAAGTTTTGTGGCTGGAAAAAATCTGAATGCGGGCCTTCTGACAGATAAGAACTAAAACCATAGGTCGCGTGCAACTGGGATGTCTTAAAAAGCACTGCCAGATTTGCAACTATGTCAGATAAGCAAAATTGATAGTTCGGATTTATCATGGGACAATAATGGCTGCAATGCATAGAGATATTTGGAAATCCGCGTCCTAGATGTCGCCCAATCCAGCTGAAAACATCGAACTATCCCAGATAAGCTAAATTGATAGTTAGGATTTACAATGGAACAATAATGGCTGCAATGCAGAGACTTACTTCAAAAACCGCGTCCTAGATGTCGCCCAATCAAACTAAAAACATCGTTGTTGCGTATATTTTGTTAAGGGGACTGACCCACCCTGTAACTACATCGCAGGTGGCCCTCGACATACACATTTATACTGCAATTTAAAAACAGTCTCCTTTTAAAATCTTATCCACAGGCAACATTTTCAAAAAGATTTTCAAATCTGGACTAAGCTGTAAAACTTAGATCCAGGATTGTCTTACATGTACTGTAACAACTATTTGTGCGACCAAGCAGCCTTCCAGCGATCCATTTTACAAGCTGTATCAGTGCCACAAGTGAAAACAACACTATCCTGCACTAGGTTGTATCTACAACTACCCTTTCATCTGAGAACTGTCGGATTGCCCAAATTAGCTTATTATCTGTTATGATTATATATAGACTTGCATTTAAAATCACAAACACTTGGTATAATCTTCTGATTAGTAATTAAACACATTTGACCGTTCTTTACTTGCCCCTTTCCCTCGTCGAGTAGACATCGGCCATCACCCATTATAAAATAAATCTATGAGGCCCTCACCCTTACATCCATCTAATAAATGACCAATTTGTGAAAAAAATGTCAAGAACATGTTACAGTATGTCTTATTGTAGAACTTATTTACATATTTACCCATTTCAGTACCTCCTGGCGAAACGACTGGGCAAGAAATTGAAATTAAATTCAATCTGGTGGAAAGCAGCTCACGGAATTTAAATTTAAATATATCACAAAGTGTTCATGGTGAACAAGCGCAATTTTTTCTGGACATAATAAAAGAAGTTGAGGGATTGGATAATATGCTGGAGGAATTCTGTGGGATTTCCGAGAATGATGAACGTTACATATACATGAAGGAAATCATGATGCGTAACATTCTTAGGCTGGACACCATGGACATGAAAAATAATCAAGAAATAAAGAAAACGAAAAGGGATGTAATATACTTTATTCAAGATAGAATTGCACGGCTGAAAGCTAAACTTAGTTCTAACCAAGAAAGGACTAAGGATTCCAGTGAAGTTAAACTTGATAGGAATGCGACTAACCATGGTGAGTAAACACAGACAAATAGAAAAAAATGTTTATCTAGGGATGGATTAGAAAACTTTAATATTATAAAATAGTTTAGGTTCAGCAGGCAAAATAGACTTTTATTTCCTAATTTATTTAGTTTGAAACAACCAAAAAAAGGAGTAATGTATACTTCCTAGGACTGATTGAAAGAATTCCTTTTGCTCATACAGTAGGTGTAGGATCAGTATAAAATTAATAAAAACAAAATTGTATTTGAAAAGAGTATTTACAAAATGACCGTGGTCTATTGAGACTATGTATTGTCGATAACAGGAGAAATGACTGATCTTGATGGTATTTGAAGTTTAATAATTTACTAAAAATCCATTGGAAGCTCAGGGTTTTGAAAAACTATCCACGCGGAAGCGGAATTTAGACAACTGTATTTGAGAGCAAAATATTTCCAAAAGATAATTTGTACGTTTGGAACTGTTGTATAGAGTATAGAGTCACAATAAAAGCTAAACAATCCTAGCTTCAAACTTAAAGACATTATCCACCAAACCCATTATCTCGACAATTCTTAATGCAATAGCCATAAACTATGGTTTATGAAACAGCTCATAAGCTTTAGAATTATTGCAACGACATGAAACGGAATTTAAATTGAATAATTTTCGTTCAATTTTTTAGCTCCAAAATTAAGATCTCCATAATTTCTATTAGAAAATTCCAGCCAAGGTAGATGGCGCAATTAGTTTACTTTGTGTTTGTGTTACTTAAAGCAGCTTACGAAGCTTATGACATGTTAAGCTTTTGTCATGTATTAAACTATTTTATTAATAACGTAATTTTTGAAGTTCTCTAACAATTTTAGTATAGTGTAAATTTTTAACGAACATGATTAACTTAATTTCTTTTGTACATAAGATTCTGGAGCAGTGTTTACCGCAAAATCTAATTCAGCAGCAGCACCCAGTGAAGGTAAAGTGATTTAATTACTAATAATTTGTATTTGCAAACTCGATATCATATATAATTAACTTGTGTTAATGTGCATATGTAATATTTAATTTACGTATGAATGGTTTAGTAAATATTTTCGTTTGTTGTACCAAAAAATGTGAGTTTTACCGAGTAAAACATCAGCCACAGTTTTCCTCTCATCGTTTGCCATTTTATGACTAAAGCTCAGAGAAACATGCGCTATAAAACCCTAAACTGCCTAATTACATATTTAATGCACAAATAACCTTAAATACAGAGTGTGTATAAATTAGCGAAACAGCTACACGTGGCAATATTCTTCCTAAAATTCTTAGTCGAAAATCTTTATGCTATAACGTTGTACCAATCTTTCTGTGTTCTCAGAGACTATTTAAAGGTAACATACATTTCACAACACTGCACCCAAACAGGTGTTGTTACTACGCACAGTAACTAACCACTTATAATAATAACATACTTATAATAATTTTTCGAACTGAAAACCGTCTGCTTGTAAATGTAGTTCCTATCTTCGTGGTATCGTTTACATTACTCGTTCCTGTATTTCTGGTGGAATGTGTAAAGACAATCCATGGGGGCAAGGTTACAAAATAGCGACAAACAAACTAAACATTAGACAAAGAGTGGAGTTGAATGGAAAAGAAGCAGCAAAAGTAATAAAAGAACTCTCCCCAATACGTTAAATTAATCATTGGGAACGACGTAGAACAAATACCGCCTTTCAATAAATAAGAAATGGAAGAAGCCGTCAGGAGGATGAAAAAGGTTCCGGGCTCCGACGGCCAAAAAGTAGAAATTGTTAAGACAGCCATAAAAAAGCTGACACGGAAACACAGCACGTACCGTAGTGAACAGCATTCTGAACCATAAAATCTTTCCTGACGTCTGGCAGAGAGCCGAGGTATGTCTTATTGAAAAGATAAGCAGCGAAGACCAACAAATGAAAAAGCATAGGCCGACATGCCTACTAGATATATACGTCAAACTTTTGGAAAGGATGATACGTGCCAGATTAACATATGAGATAGAAGAGAAGGGAACTATTTCTAAAAAGTAGTACGGGTTCAGAAAACACAAATACACTGTAGAACCCAAGAAGGTTCTAAAACACCAAATAAGAAAATATAAGAAAGAGCCTATACAAACGGGGACGAAATTATAAATGAACTAAAGAGTAGAAACATCAGTAGCTACCTTACAAGAATAATATGTAGGTATCTGAAAAATAGAATATTAGTACTTGAGGAAAACACGGAATTGCAAATGACCTGCGTCGTTCGACAAGGCTCCATTTTAGGCCCGTTGTTGTGGAACGTAAATGTCGACGAAGTAGCAAAATCCGAGATACCGGAGGACCTACAAATTCTTTGCTGTGCTGCCGACATAGCCGTACTAACAACCGCAAAAACGGTCAATTCCTTAAAATGCAACACCGAAACAGCAGTGCAGCATATAGCAGAAGAAAAAGAAACTGTCCCTGGCTTTGGACAGGACGGAGATGGTTATCCTATACGGGGCAAACAGGGTAAAGGGCATCCAATTAGAAATGGAGGTCAACACAGTGTGAAGAGTAAAGAGAATTTGCAGTACCTGGATGTTGTTTTCGAGCGAAATGCAGGGATGAGACTACACATCTACAACACCCGAAAAGTAGAAAAAACGACAGCAGTCCTGATCAAATAACTATCAAGAACTGGGGATTCCAGACAATGCAAAAGGAAATTTCTAAGCGCCACCACTCCACCATTTTGTATATGAGAGCGCAACCAAATACGCGAAGTATAGAATTAAACAAGGAACAAAGGAAGCAAACGATCGCAATAACCTGCGCATACCAAACCTCCCCAACGGAAGCCCCGCAGGTGAGAGGTGAGAGCAGGGATGAAACCCATGGAGCTCATAGTGGAGGAATAAGCCAAAGGTCACGGCGAAAGTAAAAGCAGGAAAAAGGAAAACATGGAGGTATTCACCGGCATTATGATGATTTGTAGGTAAATTGGTCCAACAACCCCGCGGCTTATACTGCCCAGCCATACGTTAGCGGAAATCCTTCTTTGATGACCATATTCATGTGGGTTTTGCTCAGCTCACCAGTGAGTATTATGCATATTAAATACGCCATCTCAGGTAGAAGTGCACTCAGTGCAATTCCATTTAAAATCGTGTTACAAAACTTCGATCGGGATATGTTATCATTTTCATAAAGAAACTGAATTTTGTGGACATGATATGGATGAAAGTTTTCTAATAGAACCAAATTTACGGTCTTGTCCCTGTATATGCAATGAGGCGACATATATCCAATTGATTTATGAAACACATATTAATTAAACTCCTGAGGTAATAAAATCACATTATATAACTATGGGGTAATGATATTAGCAGTATATTAAATTTTTTTATTATTCTTGTTTGTTTACCGATTTTGGTGTCAAGACTCTGTCCTGAATTTTATTGTGCGCAGTTGTGTCTCCGCGGTTTTGTATCCGTTGGTTTTGTTTACCAAATAGCCTGCAGTTCCCTTTCGATACTGATTCTGTGCAAATGACCAAACCAGCATGGTTGATCTCCCTCTCTTTCATACTTTCGATTGTTTGATGAGTGTTTACAGTTCACCACTACAATATGTTAATGTCAGTAAGTAAATGCAATGATATACTCGCATTTTAGTTTGCTTCGAAATCTCTTTTTTGTTGATTATTATTCTATTTATCTCGTGGCAGAATCTAGCTACTGCTCCCAGTCTACTATTAATCTTTCCCTTCATTTATATTTTATAGTTCAGGGTTGAGCCCACGTATTTGAAGCTTTCCACTTGCGCGAAGAGTTTCTTCTCTAGCGTGATGTTTATGTTCTTCGGCCCTTTGCCAACAGACATTACCATCGTTTTGCTTCTGTTGATTATCGTATTTCTAGCTGCGAAAGGCTGTTTCCAGATTCGAGATTTTTCTGTAGGTCTGCCTCTGTTTTTGCAATGATTGCCATATCGTCTGTGTGCGTAAATTCCGAGACCAAAACCGATTCCATATTTCTGTATCCAGCTATTACTCGTTTGATCTTACTTCTGCAGTCTTTCATAATGATATCCATTCGGCTGATAAATAGTAATGGGATCAACACTCCTCCTTACCTTACTCCTTCTGTTCTCAATTTTATTGATTCCATATTTCCTGTTCTGATATAGTTCCACGTGTTCTTATGTATGCCTTTTATGGCGTTTATCAGTGCGTTATTTACACCGTTCTTCTTCACTAGTTCACAAATTTGTCTCCTCGGAAGCGAGTCGAATGCTTTCCCTAAATCACTGGAGCAGATGTATAGTTGCTTGTTAAGCCTTATATATTTCTCCAAGATTTCTTTTATTTCAAAGATTTCATCGCTTGTGCCTCTTCTGCCGCTAAAGTCACTTTGAGAGCTCCATTTGCTACTATGTGACTTTTCTTAGACTTTGTTCCAGTATGTTTAACCGAGCACACTTAGCAGCGAAATGCCCCTAAGATTCTCGCTTTATTGACTGTCGCCCATTTTGTGGAAAGGGAGAATTATTTATTGCTGGTTCCTAGTCCTTGATGATCCATTTATATTTCTACGCCAGTATAATTACTTTATGTAGCAATTTCCTGCTTTTCAGGCCCACCTTTTTTAATGTATCTGTTGTAATGTTGTAGTAGCCTGCTGCTTTGCCTTCCTTCAATCTTTCTTTAGCCGTTTCTATTTCTGTTATGGTAATCTCGTCAGGGTCTGTATATTCAAAAGGGTTTTTTGTTCAACCTCTTCTTCATTTGCACAGTGATGTCATTCTCCTTCTAGCAGTTGTTTAAAGTGTTTTTGCCATCTCTGTATTATTTTCTCTTCTCATATTAGCATTAATAGAGTGGGTTTTGTTTAACTTTTCTCGATGGTTTAATTATTTTATAAAATAATTTCTGATTGTCTTTAATGTCTCTCCCAGTGTTCAGCTTGGTAAACAGATCACAGATTGGGTGGATTACATAACCAGAGTGAGCACAATAAACGTTTTTGATTGAAGTGCCTCCGAAACTTATTGCAGACGGACTCAATGGAGAGAAAGAACATTTTTAGAACAGCTTAACATACTATCTCTACTTCAAGTACCAATCTTAGGGGAGCCCTAGGACCAGCGTAGTGATCTTTCACTTGGGATTAGTAGGTCACAACTTAACTACGCTGGTTGACCAACACTTATATACTACCTGGATTCCTCTGTGGAATAAGTACGTGTCACTATTTTAAAAAAGGTTTTAAATGACAACCTGGTTCACAAAATACTAACAGCGACGTACCCGTTTAAATGGCAACCACTCTGGGATGATTAATACGGATAAATCTAAGATGTGGAATGTTGTGTTTCGGTGACAAAATTATGAAGTGCTGATTCGTTTCCTTTAAAATGAATGACAAGGAATTATAAACTGTGCAAAAAACTATATGTCATGAAGCCTAATTGATTCTTTTCTCAATTTATGTTACTGTTATGTTTTTACATTAACACGGACAACATTGCTAGCAAATTTAATATGAAGTGTTACAGTATTCAAATATAATTAATTTTCAGATATGGATACCTGCAGTAATCCATCTTTTAAAGGCTCAGAAAATGCATCAAGCAATCGTCAAGCCCCAAGGCAGCATCAACTAATTTGTGAAACAAAGTACAGTTTAAACCCAGCAGAAACTAAATTTGTTAGTACTGGAATATACCCAATCAGCGAAGGTATCGTGCCAGTAATCAAATTTAGCAGTGGAAGTTCGCATCTTTTCTTAGGAATAGAAGACTGGATAGCACTTTTAAGATGTGAACAATTGCTTCGAGAGCAAATTCAAAACAAACTTGCGGTTCCGTTACAAACAAATTTTGGACGTTACAACTTACGTTTCCAGTCCAATTGTGTAGAAATCACTTATGCAAATGCATTTTTTAATTTAGACAATGAATGCGTGCATAATTTGCTCCAGTTAAGCCAATTAATAATCTGCAGAATAAATGTAATGCAAGATTATTGCAACCAATTTCAACAAGCAATAGCGATCATTGCACAACCACCAGCAGACCCAATTCTAGAATTACTCCAACATGCAAATATAAATCCATCAATTTCACAATTACTTAACGAGTACATACATTTTTATCCAGATGCTATCAGGAAGAACGTGGAAATGGTACAAAATCGTCGAGGTACTACGCTGAGTAGAGTAAGTTATGTATAAGAAAAATCTTAACTTTGTTTTTTCTCATGTACACTGCGTATGTATTTAGTGAGTTGCTATTAATTAGGAAACTACTATATAGCATTTAGTATGTCTTAAAGAAAACTTGCGATTGTTTATTTTAAATAATCAGTTGGTAGTCATTGTATCGATATAAACACAATATTTTAATTATAGTTTTTATTAATTGATAATTTAATTAAATCCATTGATACTGTAAAGTATTAATTTTTACAACTGAGTGTAGCGGTTTAAAAAATGAAAATAAAATCGGCATATCTATTGACTTGGAGTAGAAAATATTTATGTTGTTGGTGGGCCAAACGATAGTTTTCGTCAGCTCACAACAAACTGATGAAACTGTTTCTTCGGCTAGCGCAAGAAGGAGTAAAGGTTACACGGTTATCGGAAGGAAGACTTTATTGATCCAATGTACGAGGTATGTCAAGTCACAGTTAAACGAAGATTTTCATCAAAGAGTCAAGGATCGATGGATTACGGGGAATTGAACCTACCTTGCTGTGATTCCTCCCTACCTGAATATTTTTCACAAAATACATCCAAAAAAAGAAATTTACAAAAATTATTAAACAATAAGTATATAATCGATTAAATAAACGCTCCAAAATGTTAAAAAAGAACCAGAGGCGGTGTAGCTGTAAATTATGTATAAAGAAAGGGCTTCGAGACATCCGAACCTATTGCTCAAGCTGCTACTGACTACGGCGTTTACTGTAAAATCCACAAATCAAGAACTGCGTAGTTAACATCAGCTGAGTTTACAACACAAATAGATTAGTTAATAAATTACAAAACAGTTAGCAACAGGAGATTGTTTTATTTCTTGAAAATGCGGCTACTTTTACTTCCCGCAAATCGAAGCATTTTGTAAACAAACAATCGCTGCTGAGAATCTCCACTAATGACTGTAGCTATGCATAGTGTTTACCTTAAATTGACGATATAGTTGAGGGCCGTACGAAAAACTTAATTACGAGAGTAATTTTAACCCCACACTATTTTCACGTATCACAAAAATGTCTGTAGGCTTTAAATTACTGGGGTCGACTTTTTGTGTTCCATCTGAAAAACAAGTAAGCTAGTGCCGATTCCCGAAACTGACCGCGACGCCAAAACCCAAGAGTATAATTCCTGGAAGAGCTTCCAAAAATACTTAATTATAACGGTCCAACCCTTTTTAGTCTAGGGGTTGGAATGCTCTGGGTAGCTCAGGGCCAGGTCCTTGTTTAAAACTAAAGAAACTATACAACGGTAGTGGATTAAACACTTTATTATTTATACTTGCATTAGTTAATTACATGCAGATATACATACACAGTATAGAATGTACTTATTTAGTACTAAAACTAATTAATAACCTTTATTTACAATTACATACACGGAATATGAAATGTTAACGTGGTTTATGTGCACAGCTGGGTATGCAACCCAAATTGCATACAACCAAAATCTAGTGAATACAATTTTACGGCAGCACGTGGAAACCCAAATAGGTTAGGTTAGCACGCGGGGCTCCTGTAATAAAAGAATTATCGTATTTCGGGTAACGAAATTTACATTTACGGGCTGCTAGTCCAAGCGAGCTGCGCTTTAGCTCTCGATGCGGTCCGCAGCCAGGATATCGGTGTTTTGGTGTGAATGAATTCAACTTATGGAATTATAACCTGGAATTTTCTGCTACGTCCACATGCATAAAATTTGACAGGGGCCAACAGGTGAGTACAATTTAGTAAGCCTATTTTAGCTCGTACACTCCCTTAGTTAATCTTCGTACCACTGTAATGGGTTAGGAAATATGGAATTTAACGTAGAATTGGTGACAGGTTTGTTTCGGATATTAAAAGGATTCTTTTAAAGCTTAAGGCTACAAAACCCTACGTATAAATTCGCTAGCTCCGTTGAAAAGGGGAAAACAACCCCTAAGCTACTGAGAAAACGAATTATACATTTACTAATCTTTTCTGAAGTTTAAGTAAGCAACACGAATAGGGAAAATGACCCAAATTCCTATTTCAAACCAAACTTTTCGAATGGTCTTATATCGAGCGTAAAATCAGAGGGAAAACGACCCAAAGTGATTTACGCGGGATATATTTCCACACTTCGCTGACAACAATTCGTAGCTCGAATAATAAAAGGGCAATATGACCCCTTAACAAACGGGCGAACGAATGTTATAAGGGCGGACTTGACTTTGCAAACAAACTGTAGTTGACTGGGATTAAAAAATCTTTACTTTAACTGGTACAAGTATTTTAACGGGATTGGATTTTTGGTTAAATGTAATCTAAACGGCGGCCTGACTGGATCTCGGTTGAATTTCTTACTTGACTGGCTCGGACGACTCGTTCGGACTCAAGTTTCTTGTTCTGGAGCTGGGGCCCTCTTCTATACCTCCCATTCTTATTCTAGTATGTTGCTAATAATTTGTATGTTGGCGGAGAGACCTACTGACGGTAGAAACAAGGTGGGAGACGGGTACCAATCCTGAATCCGAGCGCCACCAGCGCCTTTTCGCTGCACTACGCGAACACAAAATTTAATTTAAAATTTATTTAGACCGCGCACTGGACACTTTGTTACAGAATAGACAATATACATAACAGATAACACAAGATGGCGTAAGATGGGCTGTTAGCGGACTAAAATAATGAAATAAATCTAACTAAAACGTACAAGAACCTACAAATGTCCCAATATTAACATTTTATACTGGTGTTTATGCAAGTAATATTGGGTACTATGAACACTTAACCTTTAACTGTTTCGATAGTGGACCTATGTACATCCATATGAAATAAATATTATTATTTCTTGAGATTTTAAAAAACAATAAAAGAAGGGAACATATTACAATTTGCTTAACTTTACTAAAGAATCGTTTTGCAATTTACCCAATCAACGCCTTGTTCGTTTAATGCTTTATTGGTATCTTTAACTCTACTTTGTGTATATTGCGATTAAGTCGTTAAGAAGTATATATCCGTGCGGTCTAGGACGTTTTGGCGCGGCCGGTTTAGCGCAGGGGCAGTTTGGCGCAGGGACGGTTTGGCGCAGGGACGTTTGAGCGCAAATATATCTTAAAATGGTATATTCTATAAAAATTTTATGTTGTTAATAAAACTGCTGATTTATCCAATTTTATTAATAAATTCAATTGATCAAACAACGGATTTATTAAAAATATCTTCACCAAAAGCATTCTAGAATATCTTCTATGCAACAATATTGTTGTATTTATGTTATTCAGTCAACTATTCAGTTCATTTTATTTTATGATATTTCTAACAGTTGTGATTAAGAAAAAGGTAAGCAGTTTTCATTACTGTTTACCACTACAATATTCAAATTGTTTAATCAATTTTTTATAATGAAGAAATATTTTAGCTGCTTATTATATTAGTCTACCATTTTTTTAATTTTAAATATTTAATTTACTGCTTCAGGGCACTGTCTTATACTTGGTAAATCTCTAAATCTACAAAAGGAATTGCCCCAGTATGCTCTACTTATGTTCCAAAATATTGATTCATTCCTCAGTGTTATAGAATTTTTGTTAATTCTAGGTAAAAGGTAGCATCCATAATTCTGGCTCATTGGACAAATCCCATCGGTAAAGAATTCAACTTCAAAGTCTAAACTCCTACATTTCAACAATATTGGAAATGGGAGACGCTTATGATGAGTTGTATTATGTAGTACTTGCATTAAAAATTCTTGGGCTCTATTCACCCACGAAATCAAAAAGAGTTGCTATATCATCACTTACTTGCATAATATTCTTCTTCTTCTTGGTGTCAGCTTCTCCCGCGGAGGTTGCTGATCAACATGGCGATCCTAATTTTTGAAATGGCTGTACGGAATAGCTGTTCAGATGAAAGCCCGAACCATACTCGTAGGTTGCACAACCAGGAAATCCTCCGACGTCCGACACTTGTTCGTCCAATTATTTTTCCCTGCATGATAAGCTGCAGGACTCCGTATTTACTATTACGTGTGGTGTGGCCAAGGAACTCTAACTTCCTTTTCTTAATGGTGAATAAAACCTCCAATTCTTTGCCCATTCTTTCTAGAACTTGTTGGTTTGTAGTGTGCGCCATCCAGGAAATTTTTAGCAAGCGCCTATATACCCAGAGCTCAAAAGATTCCAGTCTCTTTGTGGTTTGCTTGTTCAAGGTCCAAGGTTCAAGGTTTCCTTGTTCAAGGTCCATCCTTCATAATATTAACGATATTTATATTTAGAACATTACTTCAGTTCTTCAAATACAAATAGAAATGTTTTTGGCCTTGCGTCTAACTTAGAGGCAATGTTTTGGACTGGTAAGAATATATTGTTATAAGTTTCACATATATTTTGCGAAATTATCTTGTTAGGTTCCAGATTCTTGGAAAAGTTACTATTCCATTCGCAAAACAAAATATGTTAACCAACTTGCTGGGAAAGACTAAACACTTTTGGAAAACTGACGTATGGCCTGACCATATCAAAATTAAGTTGGATAAAATATCAGCCAATGCAAGAATTGTGGAAAAATGTTTCTTTTATTGTATTTCATTTTGGGGATTTGCGTTGATAACATACGCATTAAAGGAAAACAAACTTATTTATGGAGTATGGAATCTAGAAGGATACGATACTTTACATAATTGTTCATCAATTTCTGAAATGATTGTGATTGCATTTGGTGGTATTTCTGTGGGCAGTTTTGATTGACTCTTTTTCGCCATATGCATTCCAGCAATAATACAAATGAAAATTCTTTGCTATTGCTTAAACATCGTAGGGATTTCTGATTTTGAAAATGATCAGAAACGATTCCATGACCAAATGAAATTGTATATTCAACATCACAGCTATTTATCAGCGTAAGTATACTGTATACTACGTATACCTATTTCGTCATTGTAAACATATTGTTTTAGGTTTCTGAGAGATTTTCAAAATTATTACTCCCACGCATTTCTTGTAGAATGCGTAACTATTGCTCCTAATGTCTGTACAGAAATGTACATTGTAATCGACGTGTAAGGTTCATATATCGTTAGTTAAATTACCCTGGTAAGCATAGGCTTCGTTTCAGTAAATCTGAAAACTGTGCAATTATAAATATCAACTATGTTGAAGTAACCTGGGCTACAGCAAGTAGATTTACCATTTTCAATTATATGTTCATATCAAAGTATATCACGTCTTGTAAACCACTAAGTTTTCAAGTTTGCGTTGAAAGGCACTAAGTTTTTAAATAGAACATTTCACCATCTTCAGCACTATTTACTGGCAGGCGGTGTGTGGTTGTAGCTTAGTTGGTAGAACGCTCGCTTTCTGAATAAAACTTCGGTTCTGGCTTGGGTTCGAAGCCTAAGCAGTATTATGCAGATTTACAAAAATCTTGTCGGCAACCCACCATACACAATTTCCCGATCCGGCCTGCAACCTTAAAGCTGAAAACCTTCTCTGGAATTTCTTTCGTTCGGATTCAACTTTAGACAAAAAAGCTGTCAATGATTGGCACGCGAATCAATAATTAGAGCGGGACGAGTAACCTATGATAAATTAATATCATTTGAGAATACATAAATATTAAAGATTGATAAATATACAGCTGACATTTACACACCCAAAATGATTTACTGTAGTGATACAATGTGTGTTGTATGATAATACTTGTTTTGAGAAAGTGACCAACTGCTGTTATTGAACTGTTAAGATGTTAAGTAACTTTTAATAATATTATTAACACTTCGCTTGGGCATTCTTATACCTTGTCACGGGCTTAAATGGAATTGTGACACATAAACGACGGCATGCCCTATCCTAGCTCAGATGCGGTGGGGGGGGGTTCATTTTATAAAATACAATGCAAGTCTGATCAAATTCGGGATAAAGTCGTAAAAAGTGAGGGCGCCAACGGATATATCACCAGATCCGGCGTTGCTCAATCTCCATGTTACTTTGAACGGCCAATCCGGAGATTGTGCGTGATGGAACTTACCTTTTCACGCAATTGTTCCTAATACAAATGTTAAATTACCAGCCCCATAAACAAAGGGGCGGAACAATCACTCTCGGCTGCCCTTACAGGAATCTTTACATTACTTTTAACAGAGATCAAAATAAAATAGAGTTGAGTTTGGCAAGGCATTTAATGAAATTAGAGAAGCGGACAAAATACATGCAAAATGGTTAAATGATTATAATTTGGTAACGAACAAAGATCATTGCTTCATTCGGGCAGAACAAGTGCCCTGAAGCAGTAAATTAGACATTTAAAATTAAAACAATGGTAGACTAATATAATAAGCAGCTGAAATATTTCTTCATGATAAAAAATTTGATTAAACAATTTGAATATTGTAGTGGTAAAAAGTAATGAAAACTACTTACATTTTTCTTAATCACAACTGTTAGAAGTTTCATAAAGTAAAATTAAAATTTTTATAGAAAAACTCTATTAGCATAGTCTGAAAAATTAGTAAAAAAACCTCTCAAACGTTTGATACTAATATAAAAATAAATTATATACGCGTTTCTTTGGATGACTATTCAGGCCAACGATTTAAAGAATATTGTTTGTCCTACTACGTTTTTCAAGTTTTGTGGGTTAACTTTGCGTTAGATGTAAGAATTCCGGCGGATTAACTTTTAGATACCCCAAGAGTAGCCATAGGGTTATCCAAAAGTTAACCAAGAAAGATACCAAAAGAATAGCAAAAATTATATTCGGCGACAGCTTATACATAAACAAGTAATACGAGTTGTTGTGTATTACACATACCAATTACTAATTTTATATATTAAATAACCAATAACAAATAGAGATATTTTAATGGAGTCTCAAATTTTGAAAGAAAACAGAAGGGGCTCCGCTTATCAAATGGAGGAATAATACACGTGACGAATACTTATCACGTTAAATATTTAGTACGTTGATTTGGATTCGTACTTTTAATTTTACCTTAATTAAGGTAAAATTAGTGTAATAAGAGGAAACTAGCCTTAAAGTGTTGTCTTTATTTTCTATAGTATAGCTTACAGTTTTCTTATTATAATTATTCTATGTAAATTCTACGTTAAGTAAATACTTATACTAGCTGTAACAACAAATATTATAATTCGAAAGTGCTGTTATAGATGAATTACCATATAATGAAAATTTTAGTAATAATAATATGTAAAACATGTACAGCTTGGCCAATATAGCTCAAACCCTGGCCGCAAAATGCGCACAAGGAAAGTGGTAAGTGGAGATGGAGCTCATTCTAACCTCGAACTCCGAATTTACAATATCCGAGAGAGCGTTTCTATCGCCGAGGGTACTAGGCCTGTGAAGTCAATCTTTCATTGTACTTCGGCATGTTTTGTCTAGCTTCTTTGTTTACGCATTTCACGGCTTCAGATGAGTTGGTCGGTCTGTATTTTTCTACGCTTGGTTTGAGTCCTTGTAGAGCGATATTACTACAGAATAAAATGAGTAAACGGCTTGCAGAACCTAATAAAATTACAAAATTCGTAAAACCGTTACTTCAGAATAGCAACACATTACGTACGCTTGTAAAAGTTTGTATATTAACTGGAACCATTCCTCCTGCTGTTAGTGCGCTTACATTTTGCGCTCTTTGAATGATTAGGACAAAGACTTTTCCAAGTTTGGGATACGAATTGCGCCACCACACGCTATTGTAAGCACCCGCTGATACTTCTGTACACTAAAATTTCCAAGACATAAGTTTGCAGAAAATAAGCGTCGGATGTTATTACCTCTTCCATTAGAAGCGTCCCAGCTAAACAGTACATAAACAACTGGCTTACGAAGATTGACGAAATGGTAAAGTATGAAAAAAGGTAAGTCCAATCAGTTAAGCTGGAATATAAGTTTATGTTATGTTCGCATTTGTCGATAGTTCTGTTCACCTCACGGTGAAAACAGCGATACGACAATCACGCAATGAACACCCATCGAAAACCCAAGCCGCCCCTGCAGTACTTAATTTATTAACGGTCCCCGCAGATGGAATCGGGTGACCGGGTCGAGCAAGATGTTGACTTCGACTCTCGAACTAAACGCAACGCGAACATGCGTCGGTCAAAAATATTAAACCACGTTGAGAAATATGGTGCAATAGTTCTGGAAAAAAATAACACGTGCGACTTCCGAGAATCCTGTCAACACAGAATCCCAAGAATCATTGTTGTCGGCAAATCCAGCCTACAAAGGGAACTTTTCAAAGGCTTTGCGAAAGTGGCCTCCCATAACTCCATTTTAAACGAAAATAATATAGGGGCCGACTTAAAACTGGCAATTAAAATAGAATTTTGATTCCTATGGAGCGGCAATTAAAATATTACTTTAATTCAGATGAAGTCGCAAAATCAAATGAACATAACATCTTTTCGGGCTTAGCCTGCGTCGTCGTAGAAATTATTGATACTGACGATTCGCCAACCGTTGCAAGTAGCATATCAAAGCAATATTTAAAATGTGCTTCTAAAAATAATTTTTTCCAAAAATGAAACGTTGGGCTATCTTCAATAGCATTTTTTTACAATAATTTACAATCTACAGCATCGGATTGTTAAGTAAATTCGTTGACAGAAATTTAAACACGTAAGGGGGACATCCAACGCTGCCCCGCCGTATATACCAGTAAGTAGTGCCATAGAGCAATAATCATTGCTCTATGGTAGTGCTTTAGTGCTGCAGTAAGTCTCTTGGCCAGGATCTGTTCAACCTGCTTTCAAGTAAATCGTCGCTGAGTAGCTGCTCTACAAGTTCATTTTCGTGACCTTCCGTGGTATTTTATAACTGTTTTTCGAATTTCCTCTGTGTTATTATCAGACGGTATTTGAGGGTTTTCATTTGTAGAGCGAACCGCTGCATCATCCGCAAATGTTGCTATTACTATATTTTCCATTTCAGGCATATCCATGGTGTACAGAAGATAAAGGAAGGCACTCAATACACTCCCCTGGGAACCCCAGATTTTATAGCACAATAACCAGGAAGTACAGCGTTTAGTTGCGTTAGTTGCGAAGTTTCTGTCGGAAAGATAGAATTTGAAAAGGAGATAAAAATGGCTGGTTAAGAAGTTTATGAGTTTGAAAAGTAATCAGGTTTGCCAAACCTTAATTAACGCTTGTCGTCGACGAACACTGCGTTACAATATTTCTTATCTTCTAGGCTCTTTTGATCGTAGTTATTATTTTATGAGCTTGTTGTATCGCTGATAGGTTTTCTCGAAATCCAAACTGGTGTTAAGGTACCAGAGTTACTAATTGGAAGTCTTTCCGGATTCTCTGCAGTAGTAACTTTTCAAACACTTTACCAGATATGGGCAGTAGGCTAGGTCTATATGAGGTTGTTTCTTGTGAAGATTTAACAAGTTTTTGTGACATGATTATATTTGCGTATTTCCATAATATGGGATAATATGTAAGGCTTACCATACGACTGTATATCACTGTTAATAAAACGACTGTTTTCCGAGGTATGTTTTTTAATATTTGTCCATTATTAGGTAGTACCCCGGCGCTTTACGTACATTTAGTTTGTTTAATTCTGCCTTGACCTCTGTTGGGGAGAAAGGTTATATGGACGTTGTCATTTGGCACGGAATATTCAGGACATCTTCGGTATCTTCGTAACCTGGCTCAGTATCAAATGGCCGAAAGACTTCGGAAAGATAGGCTACAAACACATCTGCTTTTTCTTGATTAGAACGGGCCCATTTCCCGTTTGGTTTTCGGATCGATGGAACTGGTGTTTGGAGTCTCTTGAATTTCTTGGTTGCCTTCCATGTCGTGCTATCTCTTACGGATAGGTTGCTAGTATAAGTAGTTTTCAAACAAAGAATTTTGGATTTCTTTAAAAGCCATCTTTAGCTGTCTGGTTATTCTGTTATAGTAGTGCTAATCTGCGACTTTGCGTGTTTTCTGCCAAATTCTTATAACTCGGTGTTTTTCGGTTATAAGTTGCCGAATGAAAAGCGGTATATTGTCTGTGTTACGTATGTCTATAGAATTCGTTGGAGTTAATTTCCATGCAGTCTCTGAGATTAACTGAGTGGAATATTGTACTGCTGCAACTAACTCTTCTTTCTCTTTCAGTCTTATGTTGAGGTTTATGTTTTCTTTAATATCGTGTCGAAATTCATCCCAATTCATGTTCTTTGGATTTAGTTTGTGATATGTAGGTTGGTTGGTTCTGGTGGAACTTACAGTTACAGCAACTGGCGGGTGATCTGGCGACAAGTCATGGTTTGATTCAACTATACTACGTTTGATACTAAAAAGGCAAGGAGATCTGGAATTTTCCTTGTATCCGTTGGCCAGTAATCGGCTTGCTATTTCTGAGGTAATTGTAGCTGTTATATGTTAGGGCTCTTAATAAGCTTCGACTTTCTGTATTAATTAATCTGGAACCCTAGTGGGTCTGCTTACAATTCCAATCACCTCGAGATAGAAATCTGTTGCCAAGAGTTTTGAAGAAGGTTTTATAAGCTTCGGGAAGGATCGTATGTCGCGGTGGGCAATACATTGCACTTATGTTCATATGCCACCGTCGAGCATGCACTTGAGTACTGGCTGCTTGAATTTCCGGAGTTTGGTATTTGGGGAGTTCATGATTATAAATGGTATTTGTAGTAATTATTGTTGCGCCACCATATGCGGTACCATCGGGGTATGTAGTATTGTAAATAGAATATTGAGGTATACGAAGTACCTTTTGATATGTGAAGTGTAATTCGGAGATAATAAAATGTCGATTTTGTTAATATTTAAAAATGTTATTGTTGCCTGCTTATGATTACGCAGTCCTTTAGCGTTCCATGTGACAATTCTGATCATTTTATCTATTACGAATTCAATTTGCTAATAACAGTTGGAAGCAAATTTAGTATCATGCTATTTTGACTCATTAATTTTGAAAAAAGGATTTAAACTCACGAAGAAATACTGTTAGCTGTTCTTGAATATTTGCTGGAGATTCTACCACATTAGGGTTTCGATATCCAGACCTTTTACACTTTCGTAGGTCTTCAACAGCATTTGAGAAAAATATAGTGAAATTAGCATGTGAGTTCAAATTAGTGCGGTACTAACATAAAATATAAAATAAAACAAAAGTACATCTAGCTGAAATCACATATCGAGAAAACAGTTGCGCAGATACGTGTACCCAGATACCCTCGAATGCAGAATTTTGCATTTACAAATTAGTTTATAGCAACTGTTATGTAGTACAGTCATTGAGATGTTAATTTGTTTATTTAAAAAATTATTAAACTAATTAAAGTACTCAATTAGCAATCTGTAGTATTGATAACATGACGCAAAGAGAGCCAAATGTGTTGAAGGGCAGGCTCTTACACAAAGAACCCGGTTCGGTTCCTGGGCCGCGCAAATTTTATTTTTGTTGTGTTTATAATTCAAAGTATGTTTTCTGTTCATGTTAGGTATATCAATTCCTTTCTAACCTAGTTTATATTTTATTCATTAATACCTAATGCACAAATTCTTACTACCAATAGACTTCAACGAATCATTGACAAATAGAATTTCCCTAACTATATGTAAAGCACATTCGCTGCGGGGATGCCCCTAACTATATGTAATATCCAGTTTTGAGGGAAATCTCCTAGCCATATGTAATTTACATTTTCTGCTGGGATTTCTCTAACTAAATTCTATAGGAAATTCCCTAGCTATGTGAAATTCAGATTCCCCTCTGCAAATTCCTTAACTATATGTAAATCGCATTCGGTGCTATGATTCCTCTAAATATATCTAAACGTATGGTGACAATAGGAAACGCTAATTTTAGCTTAATTTGAGTAACTTTAATGGACTTTTCAATAATATATAAATACTCGAATAATGTAAACAATACAAAGTTACTTGGATTTTTTACAAAATTGTTGTTGTTGATTGTTAGTAATTACTTAAATAATGTATTTGGAGGAAATTGCATTGGAAGAGGAGCTATGCATCCATGGCCACCCAGAAGTTGCAAAATTACTTCACTTCACTTTGTGGTAGAATTAAGAAAATAGTGTACCGAATTCCGGTAGTAAATGAACATGATTTACATAAAAAGAATAATCGAGGCGCGTACGTGAATCACACTTGACTCAATGTTGAAAATTGCTTTTAAAACAAGTTTTAAAATGTGTAGAAGTGTATGGAAGCAAACAGAACATTTATTGAATTAAATAAACCTTGCTCTTTATTTGTTGTTGTTTTTAATTGTTTAGTTTTTATATAGTAGAATTTCACCAATAGGTGCTCTTCTTGTTATACAATAAAATTATTCATATTAGTAAAACTGTCAATTACTACAGTAAAACATCTACTTGACAGAACGTAACTTTGCACCGTTTCTATACGATAAATAATTCGCTAATCTCAGCTGTTGTATCGTGAGTTCAAAAAATAAATACATAACTGTTGGCCATAGAATAATAAAATAGTCACAGCCTTTCTAGCGCCAGTACCTAACCGGCAGTGTTATGTTAGGTTAAGTTGCATGGTAAATGTAAATCAATCAATTTTTGAAGAAATGAGTTTTATTATTTCAATTTAGACTATAACAGTAACAACTAAATTACTACACTATTAAACAAATCATAACAAGTAGGTAATCATTAAAATTGGAAATTATAATTTTTCTATTTCACAGGTACAGAAAAATAAACATAAAAAACTAAAAAAGCTGTTCAAAATTACCACCGTTTTCCTGCAGACACAAATTTACTCGTCTTCTCATACTATTAATAGCATTTATAAGAATTTGAGGAGTAATATTGGCACACTGTTCCGTAATTCTGTTTTGCAGTTCCTCGATTTTGTTAATAGGGGTCTTGTATACATTATTTATCAGATATGGGAATATAAAGTAATGTAAAATAGTCAAGCCTGGTGATCTAGGTGGAAATTCTGGATTTGAACGTAAACAAATTATTCGATCGTCTAAACATTTACGAAGGTAATTGAGGGTATCTTGAGCGGTGTGGGCCGTCTCGCCATCCTGTTGGAAGTAGCCTTGCTGGAGCTCATCCTCGGAAAAATGTGGGTCCGATAATACGTCTTCGAGATACAGCAACCCAAACACCCACTTGTAACGGGTGAAGTGGAGATTCGCAAAAAGTATGCGGGTTTTCTGGGTGAACCAGGCCTCGTCAGAAGAAAACGTTAAATTTAGCAATTCGTCGTTGTTCGTTAAATTTTGTTGGAACCACTGACAATGCAAAATTCTCCTATTGTGATCTACTGGCAGCAACTCATGTAAAGCAAGAATTTTGTATGGGAACAGCATTAAATCTTTTCTGACAATATTATGGCAAGTTCCTAATCATAAACCTGTCTCTTGCGAAAGTGTACGTAGTGATGTAGTGGGTTGCTCGTTCAAACGTTGACGAACATCATCAACTGTATTTTGAGTAAAAACTCTTGGCCTTCCAGCTCTCTCTCTCTCTATGAGTAATGCTCCCTGTATTTCGGAATACATTACCTCGTCTTCTAAGATGCGCTGTAAAAATCTGCTTCAAGGTCAGCAATATCCTGAAATTGTTGCCAAAATTCCTCTAAACATGGCACCGCACTGTAAATCCATTCGCGGTTCTCTCGAACACCATTTCGAAAATATGATTCAATCATAAATGGTTTGTGTTCTATTGTAAAAACCATTATAATTGTAACTTAATTGAATTTTCAATATAATCTTATGACAACAACAACAGTGATGACAGTTAATGAATTTTAAGGCTTGCATTAGACATTATTTTATTATTCCATGGCCAACCCTTATGTAATTACTTTTTGAACTCGCGGTATTACACGCATGTTGAGTGGTGTCAACTACTTTTAAGGGATGACAAATTACCTGGGCCACCCTATTTAAAATAGAGCATGTTAAGGGTTAATTGAAGTAGGGGGAGTAGGAGTGGAAATAATTTTTAGGTAGTTCAATGTCTGAGTATCAACAATTATTACTGAAGTTAACAGTGGTCGGAAGTATCGCGACAGTTTTTGAGTATCGATTATTGCATCGCGATACATTTCGAAGAAAATATCAAGTATCGGTATTACGGTGAAACGTAAAACCGTAAGATTGTATGTAAAGGTCAATAAAAAAATTTTTTAACTTTCAACTTTGGCCCACCCTAAAGCGCAAAATTTAGTGTTTAATTCCCCAACGGAAAAGTATCCCTAAAGGGATAGCGATACTTTTTCAAATATCGACTACCGTTATCGCGATAATTTCTGAAAAACGTATCAAGTATCAGTACCGCGATATTTTTTTTTATAACATATTGGTATCGTTATCGCGATACCTAAAACCAGTATCGTTCCGACTACTGCTAAAATATTTAATCTAACTGGCATTCTCCTATTCTCACCTTCCACTAATTACAGTAACAAGAGCAGCACATAAACCAATTGTAGTGGACACAAATTGGTTCAAAAATATACCAGAATAGGCGGTACTCAATTCCTTTATACATCTGAAAACATAAAATTATTAACAGTCCATATGGCTCATTTTCAAGAATGACACAACTACATCTAATGCTTTTTGAAGTTCTCTAAATAACAGAGGAATGCGTATATAATTCAAACCACAGTATAAGTGCAAATGATAATTAATGTAAAAAATCTTTTGGAAAGCAGACACATACCAAGAAAAATATTATACTTAATAATTATATCTCGCTGCAATTATAAAATAGTCTTGTACAAAACAAGTAGAACAAACCTTAAGACTAAGTTGTGTTGTTCAACAAATATACGAACTCGTTGTAAGGCAGTTTTCTCTTCTTTACACAAAGCTGCTGTTTTGATCTGTTCTTTGACAATCCTTAATTCACAAACTAGATGAAGAAGTAGCGAAGCGAAAAGAAATTCGTTGGGTAACAACACAAAAATTGCTATAGTGACGGATGCGAAAAACAGAAATAAATTGATTAGTTCGAAATAGGGCGATTCGGTACTGTAATGATACAATGGTAACGGAATCCATTTAATTCGAAATATAATCGGAATTAAAAAAACTACTGTCGAAGTTAGCCCAATAAAGGTGACTGCAGATTTTATTAGTTTATTGCCGATGTTGGCATACTCCGCTTGCATTTTAATAAAACCCTTGTCAGAAGGTGAAATTCCAAAAGTCTTGATGTATTCTAGAAGTTGCACAAACCTTTTTCGGTTTATAATCAAATTAGCCAGCCGGTGCAGTCCCTAAAACAAAAACAAATCAGTGGATCTTCTACATATTTTTTGCGTCTTTAATATTTTCGGTATGTTCAAAATACGTTTGAATGGAAATCCTTAGCAGGCATTATCAGAAGAAACAATGCTGCAGAAATTCTGCGCTATGCTGCAAATCGAAGATATGAAAAATATGTAGGGGTTTTCAAGGAAAAGTAGCAATCCTCAATATCTTTAAAAACTTGTTTTTTGACCTCCGAAACATGTCAAGAAAAACAGCAAGGGGGACACCTTTTTACGTAAAATTAGAACGTATGTCATTAACCCCTTAACCGCCACAATAACCCCCTCCGAAATTTCAAATAACACCACACCGTGTGTGACAGATTATTGAAAAGGTAATTTCATAAGGAATTCGTCGTACTGCTTAGTTTTTTCTTCAAATGAAATTGAGCAATAAAAAATATAACACTCTGTATTATGTTTATTTCGATTAAACTGTTGAAAATAGCAAAACAGGTAAACTTGCTGTAACATGGTAGATGAGTTCCTAGAAAATGCCGCGATTGTGTGAAACCGTGTTATATGAGACCCAGAGCTAGTATAAAAGCGGGGGTTAGATTCCGAAAACTTATTAAAAACAATTATATTTAATCCATACAAACAATTTTAATTTTATTAAAAATTTAACATATGTATGTACAACACAAAAAGTGGAAGACTTTGCACTATTATGCCCGCTACAGAAACGTCCTAGGACGCCCTATGCTCCTTATGGAGTTACAGGATTAAGTAAGTAAAGTATAACACAAAAACGAAAAGAAACAATATATAACTATACTCAGTGATATGGTAATCGCAACACCAAGAATGGATAGGAATTTTTTGACCAAACTTGGCAGAAACGTTTAACTACTAAAAGGTAGCAATTGATTAAAATTTTAAAGAGAAAGAACAATATATAAACATAATTTTTATTAATAATGGGTTGGTCCCCCCCTATTGGTTACACACTCCCCCACTTTTCGTGGCATCGATTCTAGCAGATGGTAGATTTCCTCTTGAGGTATTGTGTCCCAAGCAACCTTGTAATTTGTACTGTAGAGCTTGCAGCGTCTGCGGAGGATGCAGCAAGTTCCTCAGTCGTCTCCCCATAATGTCCCAAACATGCTCGATGCGCGAAAGATCGGGAGATCGGGGTGGCCATGGCAAGAGATTGACATTATTATGGCGACGAGCATTATCCTGCTGGAAAAGTAGGCCGTCCAACTACTGAAGAACTGGAAAAATATGGGGTTCTACCACCTCATCCACATATCGCCGGGCGTTCATATTGCCTCGGATGAATAACAAACGGGATCTACTCCCATAAGTTATAGCACCCCGTACCATAATCCCCACAGTTTGGTGCACATGTCTCGCAACATAAAATTCTACTTTGCGACGTTCCCCACGTGTTCGTCTGACCCTCATACGGCCATCATGCATTCCCAAACAGAATCGGGATTCATCACTGAACACCACCCTATGGCACTCTAGGTTCCAGTGCAGTCGCAACCTACACCACTCCAAATGTTACTGTCGGTGTTGAGCCTTTAGTGGTAACACAAGATGTGGCCGATAGGATTGCAAGCCGAAAGCTCTGATTCTGCGGTAAACCGTTCGAAGGGTTACAGGACGACCTTCGTTAGCTAACCATTGATTGGCAATTGATCTGGTACTGGAGAATCGGTCAATTGTTGCCATACGTCGAAGATGGTGGTCCTGCACCTCATTTGTTCTTCTTCGCCCCCCGGTTCCTCTTCTGCGACGTTCCTGACCCTCCCTAGTCCATGCCTGATAACAGCGCATGATGGATTGGTTCCGGTTAAGGCGATTTGCAATTTCTCTGAACGAAAAACCACCTTCGGGCAAACCGACAATACGACCTCTGTTGAGTTCTCTTGATTGGCGGTAATTTCCATGTTGGCGCACTCATGGCATGATCGCACCCTCAAAACAAACCATCAAAAGCGAAAACAATAAAGAACTGAACAAAATCTCGCAAAACATACACCTGATAAAATTGTTAGAAAAAACTGAAAGAAGTGTCAGATAAGCCATTATCACTTGATCCATATTAATGAAATTTTAATCAATTGCTACCTATTAGTAGTTAAACGTTTCTGCCAAGTTTGGTCAAGAAATGCCTACCCCTTCTCGGTGTTGCGATTTCCATGTCACTGAGTATATATTCATTTTAATAACCTTAATTTAATACTTTTCCTCCTCATCACTGCTTAATACAAACCAACATAAACATTTTTTCGCTTGAATGATATCATCTTCACACTCTGAATCCTTTTCATCATTTGAGTCTTCTGTCCTCTTTAAACAATCTGGAATTTTGGTTTGTTTGCTGGTCTTTACAAGGTCGTTGTAGATTTTCCCGGTACGGCGATGGGCAATTTTGTAGCTCCCTTTGAATTTCAGTCGATAGTTCTGCATTAAAAAAATTATTCTAGATTTTTAGCTAAGCTGAGGCCTTCCCGTAATTTTTTAAATTTTATTTTATTATTTTCACATTTACAACTTCTCATATCATTTCCAGCAAATCCGCTTCATCAATTTCTTCTTCCATCAATAAATCTTGAACGTCCTGAATAGCAATATCCTCAAATTCATCGCTTCCGCTCGATTTAACAAGTTCTAATACGCCACTAATATCAATTTATGATGATTCAAGCCCGTTTGCTATATCAACTGATTTCGATATAGTGCTCAATTGAAAATTGCTTCCAAGCTCCCATTAGATTGATTGATCTCGATTCAGTTATGTCTAAAATCCATTGTCATAACCTTCTGATATAGTAAATTTTAAAGGTATAAATTATACCGTGCTCCAATGGCTGGAGCAACGAAGTAGTGTTTGGCGGTAAAAACACTACTTGGACGTTGACATGGTGACGTGGTCACCCACAAATATTGTGCTAGAGCATTATCTAATAGTAACAGCAAATTCAGTCAAAGTTCTTCTTTTTTAAATAATTTTCAACCTCTGACAGAAAAGGCTTTAAAACCCATTCTCTAAATAAATCCCCAGTTATCCAAACTTTTGAATTTGCTTTCCAATATACCGATATGATAGATTATTTACGGGGATTTGAAGATCTATGAACAAGCAAGGGTTTTTTTCATAAAATCTGCTGATGCATTCCTACACAAAAGTTCAAAAGTTACAAGATCGTCAGATTAAAATCTTGATGTGGTGTGTGTACCCTTGCTTTTCTATAATTTTTTGATTTTTTTCTGGATACGTCCTGACAGCTTCGTGATCAGTCAAAGTAGATTCGCATTGAATTCTTATGCTATGAATTGCAAAACATTTTCTGAATGTTTCGAACCAACTTTACTTGCCACAAAATCTGGGCTGAAATAAGATGCTCAATTTTTCACATGTGTTTTAAATTTTAAGAGATTTTTGTTTAAAGATATTGCCGTCCAATGAAATCCTTTTTTGGTAGCTATCATCGATTCAAATGCTGAGTGCCTTTTCCATTTTCTCAATTATTGGCGTATGGGGATGAACCGCATATTTTTCAGATATCGAAGATCCTACAACAACAGCATTTCTAATTTTTTTTTCATTTTTCGAAATTGTTCGTACTATTGATTCAATTAAATTTTAAGTTTTAGCAATGTGTGATGCTTTTTTCTCCTATTATAAGACTACAAACAATAAGTATTTTTACATCCAAAGAAATAAATTTTTTTCTTAAACGTTGTTTTTTTTATTTTTAGCAGACAGGGTTTGGGGTTGAAATTTAATTTTTCAAAAATAAATCTTAAAAATAAAACATACCCAACAAAGCTTAAAATAAGTTCGATCTAAAACAACAAACAGTAGGATTTCTTTAAAAAATATTTTCTGCGATTCACGAACTGAACACTTGAAACACAAAATATACAATGTGCACTTAACTCAGAGAGAGAGAGAGTATTGATAACATGAAATTCAGGTATGCCCCCAATTGTATTTTATTTTTGTATGTATGTATACATACAGGGAATTTTTCTTTTTAGTATACATAGCCTATGTATACTTTTAAAAGAAACGCGTCAAATTCGCCTATTGTGTAGGCAACCAACTATACAGACAACTCAAACATGCTGTGACCACAGCAATCAATTAATTCAATGCTAAAAAATAAAATGCATCTTTATTTAGTGTCAAACAATTGTTAGAAAATTTAAATCAGAGGGATGCGTAATAAATTCCCATAAAATAAAAACTGAAAGTAATCACGTTTTAACCGAAGAAATGAAATTATATATTTTATGCTACGTTGAATAATAATAATTAAAAAAATTTTGCCATCGCCGGGAATTGAACTCGGATCAACTGCTTGGAAGGCAGGTATGCTGACCATTACACCATTCTGCCGCTTATGTATGTGTTTTGTCCAAAGAAATATAATGTGCACGGACCTTACGGAAACATCCTGTCGATTTTTATATGTAATAAATAAATTCATCATCTGCGTCCTATATACCTACAAGGTGAAATACTTATTTAATATAAGCATCAATATAACCTTCATACTCAAATAATTTACAACTATAGTGACGTTTATTTGTGATTTTTAGTTGCCGGTATAGTTGGTTGCATACACAATAGGCGAAATTGACGCGTTTCTTTTAAAAGTATACATAGGCTATGTATACTAAACAGAAAAATTCCCTGTATGTATTGCATGCCCATAGTTTGTAATTTAGATTTCTAAATACATATGTTAAATAGTAGAAGTACAGTGCTATACGAAGGTCTCCGTAAATTTCTGATCGTGTTAGAGCGAAACCGTGTTGTAGGTGACCGTGTTATACGAGGATTTCGGCAATTTCCCTTATCGTGTTAGAGCGAAACCGTGTTGTAGAATACCGTGCTGTAAGAGGGTTACCTCTACAGTTAAAGTGATTGTTTATAATGACATCCGTTAACTTCCATACAATAATACAGACGATGTTGAAGAAGAGAATGAAAATTTGCTAGAAATTGCGATGCCAACTGTCGACATTCCTCTATTATTCTCTGCCTAAGATCTTCAATGTTGGCCAGCTCTATTGCATAGACTTTGGATTTCAATTGCTCCACAAGAAATAACCCAGTGAAGACAGATCGGGTTATCTAGCCGGCCATTCGATGGCACCACGTCTTCCAATTCATCAACTAGAACCATGTAGTGTGAACGTGCACCATCTTGCTGGCAAACGATTTCATTTTCAAGCAAATTATCATCTTTTTCCAGTAGCTCTATTATATGCTGAACAACAATGGTTTCTAGTAGCTGAAGGTAAATAATACCATCCAAATTACCATTAACAAAGAGTAGACCAATGACGTGGTCTCCTAGAATACCTGCGCACACATTAAGTAGATATTGGGTATGGCTTTCCTAAACTAATACAGATTCGTGCCTCACCATTACCTACAGTTATGCCTTTGATCGCTGTCTTCTTCATTTAGTTCTTGAACAAGTTTAATTTTGTATGTATGAAATTTTTATTTGTTTTTAAATTCTCCTTACACCACTCAAGAAAACTCCCGATGTTTGGGAAAGTTGTTTCAAAGACTGACTAATATCCATTGCAACTTGTTCCAAAACAGCAACGTTAAGAGGTTCATTAATAATTAGTCTTTCTAGTTGATGTTTGTTGTTTGCCACTGAACGAGTTTCCGTGAATTCTTGGATCAAACTTTATAAAGTACTGATGGCGGATTAATATAACGGGATGAGTTTCATTGGAAGCACGCGCTACTGCCCATGCAAAGTCATCATTTTTGAACTAAAAACATATAATCTCGATTCTTTCACCATTTGTGTAAACTGTATTGACATTTTGCAATATTCAAAATGAACTGAATGTTGGCTGACAGATGAAAGAAACAAACGATGAAACATAAGCGTATAGCAGTAGAATCCTAATAGACATAATACAGAGTTTTTTATTTATCAGTTTCAGTTGAATAAAAAAATGAAGTAGTACTGTAGATTCCTTATGAATAACCTTTCCAACGATGTGCCACATATGGGATGGTACCATTTGAAATTTTAGAGGGGGGGGGGCGGCTAGGGGAATGATGATACATGTCCGGATTTTATGTAGGAATATGTTCCCCTTGCAGTCTCTGTTGACATGTATTAGATTTTCAAGGAAAAAAGAGTTTTGAAACATACTAGGGGTGGCTATTTTTCATTGAAAAACTGGTTTCTTCATAATTCAGTCTTCACTAATAAAGTTTAAATTTAAAAACCTATAACTAAAGAAGGATCGCAGACCTACAAAGAATGTTCGTACGAATAAAAAAATAGTTTTAATTTGCAATGTATTATTCGTCTAGAGTGATGTGAAACGTCCTGCAGCACCAAAGCGTATATAATTAATTCTAGGAGTTTAAAGTAAGTTTTTAAAAAAATTTCTTAAAAAATAGTTTTGTATATCTTATAATTGTCATTAGTTTATCTACTTGGCGCGTTAGATTTCTATGTTGACGGTCTTGGGTTCAGTTCCCCCTACCGGACAATCAAATTGCTTAAGGCAGATTTTTCAAAATTGCGTCTTACGACGAAATTTCCCAAATCGGTACTTTCAGCGATATTTTTTTATATTCCCCTTTGTTGGGACGTACTGTGAATGATACCGCAGAAAGCGAAAGTAATTACGTATTGGTAAATGACACTCGGAAGCCCTGGGGTAATTTTAAATCTGCATAACACTCGAGTCGAGAGCTAGAGCTCGACTTCCATCTTTTCTCCGCACTTAACAGTCTGTAGGCTCTGGTTGAAACTGCATTTACAAAAAGCTAAATAAACGTTGCGCATACAGGGTGCGTTCCATAAAAGCGGCCGACCGTCACAGAGGCAGAGCCAAAAAGCAGTGGAGTGATGTAATGAGAGAAAATGCTGAAACCATGTTAGGAGTAAACAACTGGAAGAAATGGGTAGAGGAGAGATACAAATGACAAAAGAAACTAGAGGGCTGATATGGAATATAGTGCCACTGCGTAAATAAGTAAGTTGCGAGTAATATTAAGACTAAAATTTAAAAGCAAATCACAAGTACTTTTCAAAGTATGGCCCCTATTAAGTTTACAGGAGCTGCTTTCTGTATCAAATATTATGAAAGTTTTACAAAACCGCCACGTAAAATTTTGTGCACCACAATGAAACCGAAATTGTTGTAATGAAAATATGCAGTATAAAAAAATTTCTACTAGAAATTAATATTTCAAAACAGCACTAGCACATATAAGTTTTGATATTATATTACTACACAGAATGAGATCAAAGTCTAAACAAACACAAAGATAATAGTCTATAGGCTATAGTTAATAATGGATTATTAACTAAAAAAAAATTAAGGTATTAGTGCTTTGCACAAGGTTCAATATAATAAAAAATACATTACCGTACCAATTGCACTGTTACAGTAGCGGCTATTGGTTGCATTGAATCAAGTCCTTGCCAGTTAAATATTAAGTCCATCAAATGTTCAATTAAAAGAGTACCCAGTATGCTAAACATTATAGTGGTTCTAATATGGCTCCATAAATTTTGACGTAAAGGGTTTAATCCACTGCCGTTTAAGTAAAACAAAGATTGTTCTATCAAAGTTTTCGGCGCCATTTTAAACTTTATTTTGCCGTTTCCTCTCGAACTCTTTCAATTACTAAAACTACAGAAAGCGATACTACATTAAATACATTATATACATAGTTAGAAAAACACGTCGTTAACAGCGCATTAGTTCTAAAAACGGCTGACGTCTGGTTTGGTTTTTGAAGCCATAAGAAATAATAGCTGGTATATTTTAACAAGTATATTGACATTTTCAGTAAGACTGTCAACTCTTCTGCTTAATGATATAATAATGGAAGATCAAACAAATTCGTTGTTCTCGTGTTAAACTTTAATGAACAAATATAAACAAGAATGACATTGTACATCTAACTTATAAAATATTGATACACTGTTCAATTTTATTAACTGTTTTAGCTATTTCTTACGTATTTAAAAACAACTTTAACATGATTGAAACATTGTAACTTACTTGAGCTTTGTTTCTCTCGTTCATAAAATGTACATTTTAAATATTACTAAGTTAAGAAAACATCTAACTTATAAAATATTGATACACTGTTCAATTTTATAAACTGTTTTACTTATTTCTTCCGTATTTAAAAACAACTTTAACATGATTGAAACATTGTGACTTAATTGAGCTTTGTTTCTCTCGTTCAGAAAATGTACATTTTAAATATTACTACGTTAAGAAAACCTATTGATAAGAATTTTATGTTAATAATAAAGATAATGTATGCCATAGGATACTGAGGCACATTTATATAAATATACGAGGGTGGTTCATCATTGAGTTCCCCCCATAAACCCTACCCAAAACCCTGAAGACATCGACACCCAAATTTCCCAACCATTCTAAGCTTGATCCGTCAAAAACGCCGAGCGTACCACGATTTCTCTCAAACCCCTTTGCCCATCTTCAAAACAACTTTCAACAGGCTAAATGCCCAAATCCGCCGAGACATCAATCTTTTCCGTATAAACTTCTAGACCCAAACTTGCCAATCTCTAGACTATCGCCAAGGCAAACTTTTCTGGAACAAGTTCCAAACTCTCACAGGCCAAAAACCCCGAGTCAACCATCACCTAATTTCAAATAACACCATTTTCAATAATCCCCCAGATAAGGCAAACTGTCTCGCCCAAACCCTTCAAACTATGCACCAGGTCTCGAATGACCCAAATTTCAACGAACCATTTCGAATTCGAACCGCCCATGCCATTGCCCAATTTCGCCTGAACCCCCTTCAGGCCGCCCCCAACCGAGACCCCCTTATGGAGCCCAACAATTCCGATGAGGTCAAATTCCATTTCAAGCGCCTCAAAAATTCCAAAGCTCCCGGCCCCGATCAACTTAAGTCGCTCCTGTTTAAAAAACTTCCAGACCAAGCCATCAATGCCATTGTCACAATTTACAATTCCTGCCTCCAGATTTCTTACTTCCCCACAGCCTAGAAAGAAGCTTCGACCATCATGATTAACAAACCCGGCAAAGATCCCCACA
>JABXWE010002731.1:0-34979 GCA_014611495.1 Limonius californicus | reverse complement strand
GTAAGCACTATTAGATTTACAACATAAAGGCATGCTATTGCGTTGGTGTAGTGTTCTTCGAGGCGGCCCTGGGCTAGAGGTTAGCGCGTTAGATGGTTAAGGTTCTGGGTTCAATTTCCAGTACCGGAACATCGGATTTATAACGACCGTTCTCCCTCGCAAGGCAATGGCAAACCAGCGAGATATTCTGCCTAGTGTAAATCTTCTCTGGAGTAGAAGTGGTTCAGAGCCCATGGTAAGCTGTAGGTTCTCTATGTCTGTGGCATTCTAAACGTGCAACACAGTCATATGAGAGGAGATCGCTACATCTCGTAAGAGATAAAGCACTCGAAGAAGAAGAAGAAGAAGTGTTTTTTATTGTTTCTACGTACATTGTATATCTTTTCATCATGAATGCTATTCTTCCTGGAAAAGGTAATATTACTTTTAGATTATAAGGTCAATTCTACGAACTGACTATTTCTGATATATTTTTATTATCAAGGATACTGTATACTCACAATCATCTATTAATTCTTGGAGAATACTAGTTTAATTAACTATGTGTGTGTTGGCCTCGGTGAACTAGTGGTTGGCGCACTCACCTTTAGATCCAAGGGATTTGGGTTCGAGCTTGGCCAAGGTCGGTGAAATTTTTCTAGCGGGGAAAGATGTGCGTTTTCTGTCAGATAAGAAATAAAGCCGTAGGTCCCGTGCCACTGCAATGTGTGATACGTTGAAAATCACTACTGGGGTTAGAACTACTCCAGACAGGCAAAAGTAATAGTTAGGGTGTACAGAAAGGTAATAATGGTTGCGGTGCCTAGGGATGCTATGATAAAAAATCTGTCAACTCGAGACATTCTCTCTCTATTACTGTAGTTGCATTGCTTTCAGCATTCAGAACAACTGTAGTGGAATTATTGTTCTTCAATTCGGTAATAGCTTTAATATAATTTTTTAATGAGGTTGCGTTTTATTCTTGTGGTGGTGTCTAGGATTGTTTTATTTTCCATTTATATTCTTCGGCTTCTTTGGTTATAATTTATTCGCCGTTTCTTAAATTGCAGCTATTATGTCTAGTTTCGAAATGTACCCATTATGTTTGATTCTTTTTCTATACTTCTGCTGTCAATGTTTCACTATCTCTCTGTGTCATTCTAGCTGTTCGTTGGCCATATAGTGTAGGCTCGATCTGAAGCCCTAGACGCTTGATGTTGAGCCCGTATTTCACAATATAGTTTGAAGGGGTTTAAAGTTAAAACTCTTAACGTCGCGATAATGCCTAGGTGTTCTAGGAATATTCCAACTTTAAATATAGTTACAGATGAACCGAATATTAGAAAAAGGAAACCTAGAAAATATAAGAGCGCTGAATATGTCTGCAAGGAACATCATCGTTTTGAATGGGATAAAACGAAAATAATGGCTACAGAACACAACAATGAAAGGTGAAAGAGGCTGCTTCTCTTAAAATTAATATATCAACCGATAAGTTAGTTGCGTCTGAACCCTTATACAAAACGTTTCTGTACAATAAACATAAAAATACCAAACCATTGCGCAAAAAAACAACGGTTATTAAAGAAAAGAGGCGGACAGTACAGTGAACAAACAAGATGATCATTAAAAATATGAATTCTTAATAATCTCAAATGTCAGAGCGACTGATAATGTACTTGATCTACATTTTTGTGCATACGCAGAGTCCGCACAATTACATAAATATTATTTCTCTATTATATAATTTAAGCAATTCCGGAAGCCCATTGATAGTGTCTTCCTTTCATACTGAAACCCGATTCGACCCAGATTCGCTTCTCTGTGTAGTCAAGTGCAGATTTTCAACACAGTGGCAGTGGAAATTCGCCCTTTTCGGGATGAGGCTTGAAGATACAAGCAGATTTTACTTCCACAACGCTGAATGTTAAAAGCAAACAAAACTGTAGATATTGCCCGAATGATCAACCATGACAGCACATTCAAACATCATAAATGTTTTCTGCTGTTAACAAACCAGAACGTTCGCTTTTAGGACTAAGTTTCTTCTAGATGACCAGTTTCCTGCTACTTTTTCAGTTTTAGTCACTGATAAATTTATAATTGTTGCTCAATCCGGATGTTTATTATTAATTATCGAGTGGTAATTTGTCAAATAGCAAAGCATTTACTTATTTTCGTTTAATAGCAATACACTTAAAAATGTTGATGCGTTGATGATTTTGATATTGTTTTAATGGATTTAATAAATTATTCGACAGATAAAATAGGAACTCAAATTATTATCATGAGCGACTCAGTAATAATGAAAAGGTGTAGAAAATTTTAAGTGGGCTTCTTTTTTAAATTATCAATTATTAGTGTACACATTTTTAATGAAAACTGCGACAGATGTTTTCGAGGTAAAAAAGTGGAACATAGATTTGTTGTCTAAACACGGGGCGCTCGAACGGTCCCGAATCCAATTAACTGGTGGCGGATGGTGGATGCATTGCGCAGCTCAATTGAGCTTGAGATTCTTGGATAACACTTGCGGACGCGATCGGAAATTCTCATTAATGAAATGTACTCCTATTTCGGACATTTCCTGAATATCAAACCTACATCAAACATATATTTTTCTGATAAATCCGAGTTGATGAGGTTTCGCCTTGATGCCCCCTTTTTTATTAAGGCCGCTGATTTGCATACTAAACACCCGGAGACGCCGCCAGAAAACACCAAAGGAAAATTTATTAAATTATTCTTAAAATTATTTTTTATGAATTCGGCTACTATAGACTGCGCTGTTAAGTCGATTATATTCTAAGCACGAGCACGTTTCACCTTTTCTGTTGCATTTATTAAATGAAATGTCAGTTTCGTAATATTTTATGGGAATTTTTCATTTCCATGTGAAAAATACAAATGCAACTTTGCATGCTACACCCCAATGAAGCTGTCAGCTTCTGACAAACAACCTACCTATTATGTGATTACCATTCCACAACACATTTTTTTAAATCGTTAGTCGTTGCGCGATTTGCTACAATTTTGTATTGCTTTTATTAGAAATGTGTTAACTGTTTAATTTATAAATCTAAGGAACAAATATTTAGGTAAATAGTACTAATTACCGACGCTTATAGTTTTATAGTAATAAAATATTACTTCACTTGTTTAACTCAGGCTAACCTGAGGAAATATATCATGGAGAGTGATTTACGTAAGTACAGGTAGATTCCTGAAAAATCCGCGTAAAAGATGGTGTAAAATTATATACAGTTTATATAGAATATTAGAAGATTGGTTCCTGGCATTGAAAAAACAACAATTAATACGATAAACAGGTCATAAGATATTAATTTAATAATTGGGTAAAAGCAAATTTGAATGTATAGATAAAATTATGTCTTTTACTTTATTACAATGTGCCTTAAAAAACTATACGAGGAAACTGAGGAAATTTATAGAATTTCACAGTTTGTATGCGGTGTCTTTGTAGAGGGTAAGCCAATCCACCGCTATGTGCACTAATAAAGTCTACAACTTATGTAATGCTAATGCATTTAAATTTACCGCAAACGATCAATTTACTACACGGATGAATACGTTTAATATTTTGTAAAATTATGAGAAAGAGGAACGCGTAGGTGTGTAGGAAAGAAATCAAATGAGAAAGGGTAACACGAAGAAATGGATGAATGCTAAATAGTACAGTAAGTAATAAAGCCCAGAAGGAGTGAAGTGAAAAAGAAAGTTTAAATCTGGAGGAGATAGAGCGGATCATGTGGGAGAATGTGAGATGTTTAGAGAAGAAAACTGAAAAATGTGGAAAGTCAAGAAAGTAATAGAAGTAAAAGAGAAGAGAGTGGAAAAATGAGTTAACCGACAGTTGGAAAGAAAGAATAGGATGGATAAAGTAAACGAAACGACAAGATAAGAGAGGAAACATAGACCATTAGAATAACCAAGAAATAATATAGGTTAGGAAAAAGAATGTGGAAAGAAAGTTGAGAGAAAGTCAGGTAGAGAAAATCATAGAAACGGAAGCAAAGCAATGTCGGCTAGCAACGTGTAAATAATAAATAGGAAGAAGGGAAAAAGAAGATAAGTGACTGGGTAAAATTGAAAAGGAGGACGTAAAAGAAAGGGTATCAGAAATTAACTTTATTTTCATTAAATATATTAATGAGCACTTCAACTACATGAGATATTAGTGCTCCGATACAGAAATTGAATACATAGATATTAATAGTGTATTACATTATATATACTAAACTAAATGAATATTTTGTATTTTCTTTGTGTTTTTTGTATGTGATACTAGCCTGTTTAGGAAGTGCAATTTTTATTTTGTGAAATATATTAATTTCTTTAAAGAAGTTTATCGCGTTGTTTAAGGACACGGTTGCAATCTGTAATTATGTGTTTATTGTAATAGGTATTTTGCAAGTTACAGGCTTCAGGGTCTGTTTTTTGAAAGATATGTTTGAGTGTAATGATTGTGTGTCCTATACGTATCTGCGTTCTTCTGTCCGGGTGGGTTTCTTCATTGACTACTTTCAGTTTATTATTGGTTTCTGCCCATTCTGCGTTCCATTCTTCGTTGATTTTTTATTTTATGTAGGCCTTAACATCTGTCGGTGGGACTGGTATGATTCCTTGGAGTAATGTTGTTGTTTGTCTAGCTGCTAGATCGGCCTTTTCGGTTTCAGTAATTCGGACATGCGAGGAGGGGCTCCAGATGAAATCGATGTTGTTGTTGCTAGTGAGTGTTTGGTGTACGTTTTCTTGTAATGACTGGATAATCAAATTTACTGAATATATAACTTGAATGGCCTAGATGGCACTAAGGGAATCCGTACAGATGAAAAAGTTTTCTTGGTAGGGACTCGTTGTCTTGATATACTGGACAGCTTCTTGGCTGCTATATGCTTCATATATGCAGAGAAGTTCCTAGTTATTTTACGCAGTTGAAATGTGTGGTTGCTTCCTTTTGTTATAAAAGCTGCCCTTGTTGGATTTTTGGTTTTTGATTCATCAGTGTAGATGAAATGATAAAATTTCAATTGGTCCCAAATTTTTTTAAAATAATTTCTGGAGATATCTGCTGTGGTGTCAAACTAACTTAGCCTTGTCTCATACCAAAAGCGATGGGTATCTAAGGCCTGTGAAAGCGTCATAACATAATCTGCTGTGGTGTCATCTTTTTCAAACTGGTAGAGTTATACATTTAATTTAAGAACTTTTCTTTTCCACGGTGGGATGTGATAGCGGTTGTTTTAAATAGTTTTTTTAAAAGAATGTCGTACATTTTCATTGCATTTATGACTTTTTGTTGTAAAGGAGTTATGTTATATTTTAGGATTACATTTTTGTTATTAATTTGGAACAGGTGATTGAAAGATGGTATATCTGGTTTATGAGTTAAGTTGGTTATGCATGAAAGAGTAAGTTGTAGTCGTTTTCTCAAAGCAGACTAGCTATAGGACTGGTTTGAAGAGCTCCGGTCGCTGTTCTTATTGCCATATTTTGTATGGAATTTAGTAACTTCAGTGTATTTGGTTTTGCTGTACGATAGGCAATGCAAAGATAATCTAATTTAGATCGTAATAAAGCTCTATATATATTTAGTAGCGAGGTTTTGTGGGCTCCCCTTTTATGGTGTGATAACAATTTGAGGATGTTAATGCTGTGGCTGTATTTAGTCTTCATCTTTTGGATATGAGCTTATGAGATGTACAAGACCGGGTTTTGTGTAATATAACTTCAAGAAATCTTATTGTGCTAACAAATTCAATATTTATTTTATTTAATGTGATATTTAGATTAATATGAATCTTCCTCAGTTTATGAAAGTGTATTGCCTTTGTTTTGGTGGTGGAATATTTAAAACCAGTGGTTTAGCTCCATGCTTCGAATTTGTTGAAACTATTTTGGAGGTTTCTTTGGATTGTATTTACATTTTCCCTTTTTGTAAACTATTCAAAAATGAATAGGGATATTGCAGTGTAAGATTCTTAAATGCAACACCAATTGCATTTATAATTAAATACTACCAAAACAACAAAATGTAATGTCTTTTTTGTAATGAACATGAAAATTACAACAAAGGTACGTTTAAAGAAGAAATATAATAGTATTGGATTATGATGATTTAGGTGTTTCTGAAAAAGGTCCCATGCATGCTCGATGGGGTTGAGGTCTGGAGATAGCGGAGGAAGGGTAAGATGCTTTATTTCCTCATCCCGAAACATCTCTAAAACAACCCGAGCACGATGCGGCCTGCGTTGTCGTCAAGAACAACGAAATATTCCCGCCCAACAGCGTTGTGGCGGCTCAGAACATGGTCCATAATGATCTCTTGGGCATGACGTTGGCCCGTGAGTGTACCATTATGGTATGGTGGTATGAGGTAAGTCTTACCTCAAACAATCGGTTTCTCACAGTTTGCTCGGAGACTCGATTTCCTGTGGCATTCTGGAGCACTTGCTGTAGTTGTTGAGCAGTTGAAAAGTTTAATTTATAACCATTTAAATCGTGCATTGTATACGCATGGATAAGGCTTGTTGTAACTCTTAAATATTTCAGATTCCACTAATTACAACCAGATTTAAATGGAGCGTTGATAAACTGAAATTGATCGAAACATACGCAAGCCCTCCTTATCCATTGGGCTAAATGGGCTATAGCCAAGGGCGCCATTAATCCAAGAGCGCTTAAGAGCCGAGTGTGTAAAATGTTTTTTTTTTATTTTAGGCGTCAAAATCAAACTTAATTTGAAATTTCTTTAAAATCACACAAAAATTTTTAATTAAACAATAATTGAGTCGCAAATTCACATTACCCAATGTAACAATAGCTGTTTGATTATATTTAAATATTGCTTGCACCATTCTTATTCGTGTCTTCGTTGAGTTCTTGCAGGACATCTCAGGGGACAGTATGAGGTACGTCCTACCTCAAACAATTGATTTCTCACAGTTTGGGCGAAGACTCTATTTCCTGTGGCATGCTGGAGCACTTGCTGTAGATGTCAAGCAGTTGAAAAGGGGTGGATTCTTGCATTAATTATCAGAAGACGATCCTCACGAGATGTTGTGATGCGAAAAGATCCACTTCTAGGCTTTCTTGTATTCGTACCTGTTTCCCCAAGGCGCGTAAGGGCACGTGAAATTCCTCTCTGTGTGGTTCCTAAAATATACAGAATTTTTCAACCCGGCAGTAGCAATCGTAGATTCGAATTCTTAAATTTTCTCTTGTAGTTCTGTTGTTATCTTAGCGCTGCGGAGCAATATATTGCAGGTCAGTGCCATGCCAGTGTCATCATTGAAGATTGTTATTGACAGAAAAATTTAGCGTTCTGTCCATCCAATGCATAAAATACTATTTGGGCATTGGGGAATATATATAGCATTATAAAATCTATGAATATTCACTTCATATAAGGGAAAAAACCAACGAAATCAAAGAAGAAACCATCATTTCAAATATGTATTCTCAAAGAATATTAAATTGCAACAAAGTGAGCACTACTACACTGATAAATAAATACTCTTATATAAATGTTAGATAACCAGTTCTTAAATAACGTTTGTTTATTTCTAACATCTGTTAGGTGATGTATGCAAGCAACATTTGCTATGTCTCCAGCTTCTGTTAGACTAGATAAAAGGCAAACACTTGCCGTTTATTACCATACAGATTATTTTTACCTGAGCAACTTTTACTATATTCTTATATTTCCTACATTAAACTGCTGTATTCCGGTAGAGACGTGAAACCCTGTATATAAAACCTCGCAACTTGAGAGCTGTTCCTCCATAACGTTTTGCGTTTAGTTTTAATGTAAATTAAGTTCAATATTTTATTTCAACGGAGACCCCGTTTTCTTATGATGTTATCAAAAAGTTTTCAAATTAGAGAGGTCTATAAAATTATTTACATGAATGAAATTAAACTATATGTATATAAATGCCAATTTAAACAACTATCAAATTTAAATAATTTATTTACCTGTCAAAATCTGTTTAATGTAGTAATTTGTTTGTTGTTTCTTGGCTAAAAAGTGCATTTAAATTTAATTTGAAATTAGTTTTTACTTTAGAGCAAAAATCGTTCATGGTTGAGTGGTATTTTCTGACTACTCCAAAAATTAACGGTGAGTGATCTATTCCATTCCAGATGATTCTGCAGAACACAAGGTACGGCCGGTACGTAACATGACAGCTACGACATACCGTGTAGTACGCAGAGTCAACCTTAATTTTAAAACTTTTTATGCTCATAACATGTTACGGTCAGAGACCGATATCACACAATGGCGACATTGGCCGGTCATTGCTGTCAATTGCCAATTTGACTGGCCAGTGTTAAGATTGCCTAGCCATAGTTGTGTTGTGTTGTAATGGTTCATTCTCAGTTGTCAATCTGCGAAATATTTTACCACTTACAATTTTAACCGAGCAGGACGTCAATAGTCAGCTATACACGGCCAATTTACATCACCGAATAATAAGCTACTATGGCACTTTAAGATTCTCAATGTTCCTCATGTTTTGCATGAATACTTGTTGGTAACAGATTGTGCTTTGCAGTAACACTTTTTATAGCTTTATCCACCGGTAACGCATATTTTTGTCACAACTTCCCTCATACTACATTCATGAGATTTAATTAAAAATTTGTTAATATTGAAGATGTTAACATCTTGAATATTAACAAACTTTTCCTTAGCAATAGAAAACTGATTTCTTGTGTACAATTGCCTTAACGTTACCTCTGGTGTGCCTAATCTGTAAAAATCTCAGTCCCTCTGGTGTGCCTAATCTGTAACAACCTCAGTCCACAACTTCTACCACTACAGCAACTATGTTTCTAGAATCTGTACGTCTTCTATCAACATTTGGAATCAGCACTAATAGCATATTATCCTTTACAGGTAGTCCAAACTTTTTAACTAATTTGACTTTTTTGCTTGAACTTCCAGTGATCTCATGCGAAAATCTTTTTGGTTGTGATAACTTCAGACTGGAGACATAATGTACAAGTTGTTTCAATCATATCATTTTCTCCCCTACTTTTACCGCAACTATTGTGGACAGGCGTTGCACATACTGCGCAGATATACTTGGTTGTTACTTTAGAACACATTGTCACGGAATTGTGACTGCTCAAGCTCCATGTTACTTTGAACGGCCAATCTGAAGGTTGTGCATGATGGAACTTACCTTTTCACGCAATTGTTCCTAATAGAAATGTGACTTTATGAACCCCGTAAATAAAGGACCTCAACAATCACTCTTTGCTATTCTTACAGGAATCTTCACATTACTTTTACCAAAGATCAAAATAAAATAGGGTTCAGTTTAACAAGGTATTTAATTAAATTAATGATGCGAACAAAATACATGCAAAATTATTAAATTAGTATAATTTGGTAACGAACAAAGATCAACATTATTAAAAAACACTTTAAAATGACAATCTTAAGATTAAGCAAGTTCACGCATAGGTGAACCCAAAACAATTAAATCTAAGCTAATAATATCTGAAAACAATACTGCAGAAAGGTCTTGTACACGCAGTATTGTCTTATATCGCTAAAAATCTTCGAAGCGTGGCTAACAAAGGTTTTTAAAAATTTATCTTTTTCGATGGAAAATTGGCTTTTCAGGAGTGTGTAAAGCTTGAGTCAGTCCCTAGGTGTAGTGGTGGAGTTCCAGCTGCCCTCGAAACCACTTGCTTTTGGAAGATTTTTAAATATTGCGTCATACGACAAAATTTCTCAAATCGGTACTTTATGCCACGTTTCGGAATTTTTGGGAAACCGAATGTTCCCCCTTTTCGGACGTACCGTGAACGGTATCGCAGAAAGCGAAAGTAATTACGTATTGGTAAATTACACTGATTCGGACGCCCGGGGGTAATTTTTAAAAATGCATTACGTTCAGCTCGACAGCTACAGCCTGACTTCCGTGTTTTCCCCGCACTCTACAATGTGAAAACTCGGATTAAAGCTGCGTTTGCAGAAAGCTAAATAAATGTCGCACATACAGGGTGCGTTCAATAAAAGCGACCGAACGTCACAACACATAACAATTACTTCTCTTGATGGTTCTTCTTGATCTTTCATGTTACTACTTTCATCATCTTTGAAATCATTACTGGTTAATTACTTAAATTATTCAAGACCCAGTCTAGCTTCACATAGAAATACCTAACAAAACTATTAGCTGATTCTGTAAAAGGTACGCAATGTAATGCTCCTAACATTGGCTAACAGGTATATACTCATTTTTGCATACCTTCACAGATGGTTGTTCTTTCATTTTCCCTTTCAAAAGTTCATTGTTTAAACGTAGGCGAAAATACCTGGTGGTTAGCTTTCCATGTTTTGGTTTGTAATAGAATTTTATTTAACCAACTTTATAGTTAATAATTTGTAATTCTGGCTTCCAGTGGAAAGGGATTCTAAGACAACCTTGTAGTAACAGCGAGGCCGATCTTGATTTACTATATAACCGGTTGAAACTATGTTTCCTTCAATCCTTTTTATAGGAAGCACGTACTTGACGGTATTGCTTGATGACAGCGAAATAACAACGCATGATATTTGATTAAATGGTATTGTCGCGAGGCAGTATTCAGTGTTGGGTAGTTACTAAGTAAAAGTAACTCGTTACTAGTAACTAGTTACTTTTCAGTAACTTAATAGCAACTTGATTACTTTTGTGTTTTCAGTAATTGTAACTATAACACGTTACAATTATTTAGTAACTTTAGTAACTGAATATGTAAAATATTTTAAAATGTTCTGTTTTTAATGCGTAGTATTTAAGAAATTATACCTGAAGCTGAAGAATTTTTTGAAATTTCTAATGCTTTAGTATGCAAATGCTAATACCGAACCCAGGAATACCTTCTTGTACTTAGTCGATAATAAATAATATTTGATGGATCCTATTTGGGTGGTGACAGCTTTTTCCAGTAATCTTTAATCCTTTAACAACTAGAAGCTCTCTGAGCAGGTAAGCGGATTATACTGGGAAGTACATTCCCAACGCCTGTGCGCAGGTTGGGGGTGTCTAATTCAAAAGAAAATACATTCACCGTCTCTATATTTATTTCAATAATAACGAAAAATAAAATAGAATCCTCTGAAAATCCCAAAAACATCGTTGAACCAGCTCCTCTAAGCTCTAAGACTGTTCCTTCCCCCACGTATAGAATATTTGCTAATAAACAATTGATTATAAATGTGTGTTTCTGTTGATATTAAGTTGGTAGTAATTGCATGTACATTAGCAGCGTCTCCTAAAAAAAGGTAACTTAAAAAATAACGAGTTACTTTATGGTAACTTAGTAACTTATTCAAGTTACTTTTATAAATCTGTAACTTAGTAACTTACTTAGTTACTTTTTTGCCGAGTAACTGATTAACTTACTTAGTTACTTTCTTAGAGTAACTTACCCAACACTGACTGACGCTAAGGCAGGGTTGGACTGGCTTTAAAGTTTTAAGCAAAGCCATAGGAATTCCCTGTCTCTCCGTAAGCTAGAAAAGACCAGCTTGAGTTGTGCCACTGCATTTAATCCAACTACAGTTAACAAATTTTTTGACAATCTGCAGCAGGTGATAGAAAAATACTGTTTTAGCTCAGAAAACATGTACAATTGCGACGAAACGGGGCTCGTCATGGTCAGAGATCCACCAAAAGTATTTTCACAGAGGGGTCTGAAACAAGTAGGTCAGGCCACATCTTCAGAAAGAGGAACATTAGTGACGATGTTGTGTTTCATATGTGCAAATGGAAATACTGTACCGCCGGCATTTGTCTTTCCAAGAGTACATTTTAAGGAGTTTATCCTTCATGGAGCACCAGCAGACAGTTTAGGACTTACCAATAAATCCGGTTGGATGACTGAAAGTAATTTTGCATTGGCTTTCAAACATTTTGTAAAATTTGCAAAACCTACACCAGACGCCCCAGTCTTATTATTGCTTGACAATCATGAATCTCACGTCAGTATCGACGTCAACCATGCAAAAATGAATAATGTGGTTTTGTTGATATTTCCCCCACAAACCAGCCACAGATTACAACCCCTAGACATTTCAGTGTATGGACCGTTCAAAATCTATTTCAAAAGTGCCCAAAATGAATGGATGTTGACCAATCCTGGGAAGACGCTCGATATTTATCAGATGTCATCGGTTCACACAAAAAAAATATTATTTCGGACTTCTTGTCCTCCGGAATACAACCCCTTGATCGACATATATTCAAAGACTCAGATTTCTTAAGCTCCTATGTGACGAACCACGACATACCTACAACTACTAACATCGAACCTGACTGCACCCCACAACCATCAACAAGCAGCTGTGAACCAGTATCATCACAACCACCAATAAACAGCATTGCATCTGTAACGCCAGTCTCGGTAATGCCTTATCCGAAAGCACCACAGCGCAAGAATAAAGGTCTGCCGAAAGGAAGAAAGAGAGGAACTACTAGAATACTTACGGATACGCCGGAAATGAATAAACTGGATGAAGAAAACCACAAAAAATTAAGAAAAGAAAGTTTACGGATATCGAAAAAAGTCGCAAGAAGGATAGAAAGCACTAGTAGTGAATCCGATGTTGCAGACATCGAATTATTGGAGGAATCTGATAATGACATTCTTGATAAAGATATGGATGTTGACGAACAAGAAGACTTAACATCCAATAATAGTAATGAAGAGTTCTTGATTTTAGAAGAAAATGATTTTATTTTAGTAAACTGTTCAACAAAGAAAAATAAGTTGCCCTATATTGGATGCATTAAAAAAAAAATTGGAAAATGACGAGTTTCAAGTTAAATTCCTAAGACGATTTGGAAATTCAAACAAGCTTATGTATCCACCTAAGGAAGATACTTCAGATGTAGAAAAAGATAAACTATTGAAAAACCTGAAACAGCCCCTTAAGAATACTGAAACACTAAGAACACAAGGAATATTGATAATTTGACTTAGACTTTAAAAAATATGAAGCAAAATTTGGGAGAATTCTCTACGGAAATTGCGGAAAATATGACCGAAAAACATGCAGAGATAATAATAATTAAGTTTTGTTTCGTTATTTATCTATAACTATCTAATTTCTATATAATTTTGTAGTAGTAGACAAAATGCACTTTTTTGTTAAATGGTTCTAATTCTGTTCATAATAAAAAATAAAGTTTTTTGACAATGTTACTGTGTTCTATTCTTTTCAAGAGGCATGCCGTATAAAAATTATTGATTGAACTTCAAAAATGAAATTTTGGGAAGTTAAATAAAAAAAGTGTCCCAATCATGGTACTCCTCCCCTACTTATCCTACCTTTGTAAATATAAGAAACCTCCACCTATGTGTGGAAGTTCCTGCCAAACTGTACATTGTATTATTTTTCGTTATATTAGTTCTTCACAGCCTGTTGACATAATTACTGTATAATATAATTATTGTAACTACAACCTACCTTTGTAGAAACACTAATTATTATCACAACAATAAATCGTTATTATTTATATTTTGGATTTATTCTTTACGAAAATTATGGTACTGGTCGAGAATATGGGTCCAAACCATGTTCTAATTTGTTATAATTAGATAATGTAAACATTTGCTAACCTAACGTAACCTAACCTGGTACTGGTCAAGGTTAGGTTAGGTTAGGTTAGCAAATGTTTACATTATCTAATTAGAACATGGTTTGGGACCCATATTCTTGACCAGTGCCCTTTTATTCTATTATACTACCTACAACAAATATCTTTTAATTAAAATACCATTGATCCAGCGTCTTAAGGACAAAGCGGAAGAAGAAATAGGCGAGTACCAATGCGGATTCCGGAACAACAGATCAGTGGCAGACCAAATTCACACGATACGACGGGCGCAAGAAAAATGTATAAAAAAGGGGATTGCACTACACATACTATTCATCGATTTTAAACAGGCTTATGATTGTGTAAGTAGAACTAAGATGCTACAAGCGCTGAAAGAATTAAATCTCCCCGAAGAATTAATTGAACTAATAAAAATGACATTAGCTGGCATTACAAACCAGGTGAAAATCCAAGGTACATTATCTGAAAAATTTACAACAAAAAATGTGCTGAGACAAGGAGACCCAATCTCCGCAACGCTGTTTAACCTAGTCTTGGAGGTAATAATAAGAAAAAGCGGTATCAAACGAAACAGCAATATACTCAGGAATGCTTATCAGTTGGTGGCGTATGCAGATGATGTAGCGATTGTGACTCGGGTCCAAGGAGAGCTAAAATCTTTAGTTAAAAAATTACAGTTAGAAGAGCAAAATACGGGTTAACAATAAATGAAAGTAAAACTAAATACTTAGTAAGTGGGGTGTGTAACCGGCAGGAAACCAAGCAGCTAAAAATTAAAGGTGACGCCAACAGTAAAAGTTTTACCTTTGAACGAGTAGAATCGGTGACATATCTATGAACAGAAGTAGCAGGTGATGGGGACCTAATGAATGAAATAGAAAGAAGAATAACCAGTGGCTTAAAGAATGCGGGAGCCCTAAGCAAAGTCAAAAAATATTTCCCGCGTAACCAAAGTGAAAGTGTACAAAACGATTATAAGGCCTGTAGTGACTTTCGGGGGGGGGGGAAACCTGGACGTTAAGGCAAAAAGACAAATCAAAGTTGTATGTGTTTGAAAGGAAGATACTAAGGCGGATGTACGGAGGAATAAAAGAAGACGGACTCTGGAGAAGAAGAACTAACAAAGAACTATACGAAAAATACCGTGAACCTGACATAGTAAACGTAATAAAACAAAAGCGCGTGAATTGGCTGGGGCATATAATAAGAGTGGAAGAAGCAAGAATACCTAGACAACTACTGTACCAAGAGGCGGAGAAGACCTGAAGGAGATGAAAGTGAATAACTGGGAAGGCAAAGCAATGGAAAGAAATTTCCCAAAAAGCCCTGGGCCTTAAAGGCCTGTCGTGCTGATTATTATTATTATTGATCCAGCGTTTTCAAACTTCCCATGGTGTTTGAGAACCGCTGGAAAATACATAAGAAGCAAAGCCGCATTGAACAAGGAATTAGCAGATAAGCTGTGTGCAATACAGACAGGATTTATTTTTATGGCAATACTGTACTACGTAAGGCCAATGCTGTAAACTCAGAGTGATGTTTACTATAGAAGAGCTAAGAAATGCAGTGGAAAGGAGAGGAATTAAGTGGCAAGAGATAGGACCAATGATACCAGACAGAAAAAATGGAGCGGCCTGGAAAAGGACAAGGGAATAATACATCAATTGAACCCACCAGCCTTACACGCAAAAGAGTAAAACGGCCTAGGATTAACCCTTAACTGCTGATCCAGGGTCATTGTGACCCTGCATAATTTTAATTTGCTGACTGTACGGCGCAGACGCATTCTATTACTTTGGCCGCCTCAGTACCTTACTGTCGGTTGATAAATAGATGTTGACCGTGTGGTTTGGTGTTGCAGCTAATTTCCTTATATCAAAAGTAAGTGCTGTAGGGTCATATTGACCCTGGTACGGTAAATACGTTTTTTTTTCTTTTTTTTTGTTAACGCATCCGTCGAAAGTATTATGGCTGGTCCTTCAAAGACAGTAAAGTTTACAGACTCAGACTTTGAAGAAACACTTCCTAAGTGGATGAAAAATGCAGACAGTGATATGGAAGATCAAATAGATGAATCATATGCAGTTCAGAGCGACCATGTTACAGAAACTGAGCAATCAGAATCTAAAGGTGACTTTCCCGATGATGTCCCAAACAGGCAAGCCGATGTACCAAATGGTGGTGATAATGACGTTTTAAATCTTGATAGTGGTGATAACGTTATACAAAATTCAGATAAATTCCACTAAAAGGGGAGTAGATTCTTTAGATCAGAAGTGTTCAATATATTGCTCAGGAAGACGCACAAACCGATGGCCAGTTGCGATTTTTTTATAGGATAGTGGTCATATGATCAGCTAAATATAGCTTTTAGATCGTACATCAAAACACCTACTATTACCAGATTTGAATTCATAAAAGCTCTTGCAAATGCGTTTGTAGTTCCACAATAATTCGGCGATATAACAACCCAAGCATTCAAAGGCAACTGAAAGATACTATGGTTCGTGTGGCTACGATTACAAGGGAAGCCGCACCACCGAATATTGATACTAAACTAAATAAAAGGGCGAGATGTGCTTTATGTCCTTATGCAAAAGACAGGAAAACATTATTTTTGTGTGTAGGTTGCAAAAAACCTGTTTGTAGTGACTGCAGCAAGGACGTATCTGTAAAAATTGCCAGGAATAATCTCGTTTCTGTCACTTCAGTGAAGCCATTGCAGGTTTTTTTTGTAAATGAATTTATTTAATTTGTTATTATTTTCCATGTTTCCTTTATCTTATCTTTCTTAACTGATCAGAATTATGGTTGTTTGAATGCTGTTTTAGTTTTCTAATTTTTTTAATACAGTTCTGCAAAAAAATGACACATTTTTTATTTTTTAGTGCCAAATAATAATACATTTTATTTTAAACTAAATGGTGTTGCATAAAGTTGGAAAATATACTGTTTTACACTATAAAGTAGCTTCAATAGCTAAATAACAATATTGCCTAGTTATAACAATTTTTTTTTTAATACAGGCTCATTCTGACCCTGGTTCAGTGAATATGTTCGTCCGCAGACGTTCAGTAGTTAAGGGTTAAGTAAGATTGAGCCATTAAATGTTTTGTTTCACTTTTATTTTCAAGCTACATATTTTCTTTAAAGTGTCTAATACTAATACCTCTAAAACACTGTTTTCTTTCGTTCTCAGTATAAAAAATTTAATAGTTATTTTTAAAACTAAATTTACATATTTTTCAATTTTTGCTACGATAAACTAATTCAGACAAACTTACATTGTTGGATAACTGTGCGAAATAGAATCTAAATAATAAAACTACATACAAGTAGTGTAATCTATGCTATTAGCAAACTAGAGTTCAGTTCCCAGGTGAGAATATCTGTTTCTTTCACAGACTGTTTATGAAGTCGTAAAGGGTGGGCTCATCTATAGCCTTCGACACCTTCACAAAAATTGATATAACACTAATTACATTTTATTACAATATACATACAATTAAAAAAAACACAAACATACAAATCAGTGGATCACTGTTGGCACTTGGAAAGTCTCATTGATCTTCGTTTAGCTCCTCCTAATTACCAAAAATTAAGTAATTTATAACACAAACACAGTGACTTTTACAAATACTCACTAGGTGGACTAAAAACCAACACGTTTGCAAAGTTTTGGTCATTCTCTTGCTCCTCTTCGGTCGAACTTCGATTTTCTTTAAAAAGAACAACCTTTGACTGCTTTCTTACAGACTTTGATTGTTCAGATTTTAAAATGCTTTTCGGGCTGATTTTTGCCGTATTATTCTTAGGTGTAGTAAGCTGTAAATAGAAAAAATTAGCAAAACCAATAAAGCCTTGATCGAAACAATACACCAGCTCATCATTTAATAAGAAAGGAGGAAGAAGGGTAAGGGAATGAGAAGGGGAGAGGGAGAGGAGGGCAAAGAAAAGAAAAACGTAACAAATGATAATAAAGGACAGGGGAGAAAACGGAAGAACAGGAAGAGTGGAAAGAAGAAGGGGCAAGATGAGAAGAACAAGAGGAAGAGTAGCAAGAAGAAGGGGGGAAAGAAATAGAGGAGGACAAAGAGGGGATGGGAGGAAGCAGGAGAAGTTGAAGAAGAAGAAGGGGGAAGAAAATGAAGATTCTTATTAATCTCCTCTTTTATTTACCCATACTATGGTATATGGAAAGTTTATAATATGCCAAAGGTGTCACTTGCAATTCCAACAGATGAAATCACTAGTTTGTTATCACAATTTGATAGAATATTATAAATTTTACCATCAATCACTTTGTCTATCGCTACACTACAAGTACAAAGAATAAATTCGTATTTTATTAATAAATGCTGTTGGCCCTGTCCTAGATGAAAATAATTGGTCTCAAATCCCAAATAAAATTTTCCATTAACTACATCCTACTTAATGTTACTGTTCGCTTCCAAATCCAAAAAAGTATTGTAACGAAGTTCCCGGCCAGAACACGTTTTTAAATTTGTGTAGAAACTTTCCGCGTTATTGTTTCATCGGAAAGGCGCTGGTGGAGCTGGGAGTCCTAATCCGATGAGCAATCCCACTCTCTACCGGCCCAACACGACGCCAAAACGAGCGAGAACAGCCGGACCAGCCATATAAAAGCAATTTCCGAGGAAAATTCATTAACTTCGGAGCCGAAGCCTGGAGAAGAAGTCCAGTCCGGAAACCAGTCCAGAAACCAGTCCGGAAACCGAAAACTTCTGAGCCAAAGCCTGGAGAAGGAAGTCCAGCTCCAGAACCAGCCGGAAAACCAGCCCAGTATCCGAGAACATTAACCGAATCCTTTAAATAAAACCCAGCCCACCGTAATACCTGAAAGTCCTAGGAATTCATTCAACACTGATTTAACCTGGGGAAATCCGCGTTTTTGACAGTGTTTCCCCTGTATTTACTTTCCGTTCAATACTGAATTGACCTGGGGAAGCCCGCGTTCTTGAGGTGTTGCCCCGTCTTTAACTATCCATTCAACACTGATTTAACCTGGGGAAACCCGCCTTTTGACGTGTGATCCTGTAATTAACTTCCTCCCGAGCATTTAAACGTATTTATACGTATTTTCACCTAACCTGGAAAAACACCGTATCGAGAGAAGTTTAAAGAATTTACAATGAATAGCGCGGTACCATTTCGTTAACCTGGGGCAACCCGTGTTCTCGTTTGGAACTCGCTGTAAGAATTCTAAAGCAAACCGCAATTCCTGCGAAAACCCGAACATTCAACAACACGCCGCGATAGACCGGCGAAAACAACTAAAGCCGTTCATTGGCCGCCGAGATAATTCACATCACTTATTTTATTCTAGTTATAGGTAACCTGAACGAATTTCATTTATTAATAGTTGACCGATGGCACGAGGTCAAGGAAGCTGTTAAAATCCAGTTGCTGCGGGTAATTTTGGTTACCTTCCACTGCAAGAATCAATGTTATTTAATTGTTTAGCCAGCGGTAAATTTCACTAATCGAGCCGAGTGTGGCGTACAGTTGTCAGACCATGATCCCCGCACCCCACTTGACCCTTGCGACCAGCAACAGGACCGTCTAGATTACACGACCGAACTAAGGCCGATTTGGGATTGCATTAGAACACCGGTTTCAGTTATTATTGTATATATTTATATTTAAAAATCTAATATTTTAATTTAAGTTAGCATGTATAAATAGGAATAAAACGGTTGGGCCTATAAATAATTTTATTCCCCAGTGAGCCCTGGCTCCGAGTTTGTCCCGCACCATTTAATTTCATTAAATAGAAATTACTACTCTTTGGATCTAAATACCAAAATCCTAAATATAGCTCTTCAACCACATTCTGTCCAGATCCATTTGGCTAACTTCTACCGAACAGTGTTCAAACATACCTTAGATTTCTCTGCCGACTTTGCAGCCTGACTAACTCTCATCATAGCCAATCCTGGAGAACCTATTGAGCGCTTGGCTTCATTAGTTAAAACAGCACTTCTGATGCTGCGCCTAGACCTGCGAGTTTCCACCTTCGGGATTTCTAAGAAATCCGAAGGAAGAAGCAATCCTTCGTTATTGGATAGTTGTTCTGTAGGTTTCTTTTTTCGTGCTTCTGAAATAAGACCACATTTATATTATACACACTGCTATTTAAAAGTATTGATCAGAATGAGAGAATTTGACACACCACTGAAGCTGACGAGATTTCTGATCAACAGACTAAAAAACACGACAAGTAATGTAAGAGTTAAAGGAGAAACGTCGGAAGACTATGTAATCAGAACAGGTCTTAGGCAAGGGGACCCCCTCCCAATGCTGTTATTTGACATGGTACTGGAAAAAATTCTCAGAGACAGCCAATTGTATAGAGCTGGATATATACAAAAATCAAGTGGTAGGCTATGCAGGTCATAATAGTTAGGAATGAAAAATAGTTGAAAGAAACAACAAGAACGGTAGAAGCAGCTATACGAAGGGAATGCAATTAAACCAAATGAAAAGCAAAATGATACGAATAGAAGACACACAACATACAAAGACAATATTAAAACTGGGTACACAAGTGGGAAAAATGAAATTTGGAAATGATGTGTTTGTTTACTTGCGAGAAAGAATAACAAGCAAAGGTCAAGAAGGAAAAGAGATTGATGCAAGTCTAAGCGAAGCAAACAATTATACGCAGGAGCGCAAAATCACTTTGTAAGAGCAAAATAGCTCTCAAGAAGTACAAACATATCAACCTACAATACAAGTCTGAGATCATCAACACAATACGGCTCGGAAATATGGGTATTAAACATTAAAGAGTGGAGAAAGGCAAATGATCAAAAGAATACTGCAACTGGATATAAGGATAAATGGAGAGATATATGATATCTACAAGGCACCGAAGATCGATACAATAATAAAGTCAAGAAGACTACAGTGGCTGGGTCACATAGAAAGAATGGCAGAGGATGGGGCAGTAAAGAAAATAACTTGGAGAGTACCAGACTACAAGAAAAAGAGAGGAAGACAAAGGAAAACGTGCAGGAGGCTATGCTGACAGATTTAAGAGGAAAGGATATAAGTTACTGGAAGAACAAAGCCAAAAACGGAAAGTTATGGAAAAGAATAACAAAACTGTAGGCCTGTTACTAGCTAAACATACGTAAATAATAACAAATCTGTATAAAAACACAATGTGCAACAAACCCTGTATAACAGCCCTCAATGAGGACGGACCAGATGTAACCGCCTTTTTTCCTCTAGGTTTCCTCTTTGATTTAGTTATCTTTGGTTTTGCAGCTGGTAAAATTTCTATCCAATCATTTGACTTCAGCATTTCTAAGTTTTCAAATCGCTTATTAAGATTTTGAACCTAACAAAAGAAAACGATTAAAATTGATCAAAAATGAAGATTAGAACAGTACCTGAATCTTTATCATATCCCAAAACCCATGGAGATCGACACAGGTGACTGGCTTTTCCGAGCCTCCTGTTTCACATGATTCAATTAATCCCTTAAACTGTTGAAACTTTTTTGTGAGTAGCAGTTGCGTTTGTCCCACAGCAACATTTATCATGTCACAGACTTCTTCTGGGGATTCTTCTTTGTCCTAAAATAAGAATTTACTTACTTAGTGTACTTATTGTATCTGTAAATAGTAAAAAACGAAGTATGTTTTGGGTAAATTAATCAGTTCCAGAAACTTTAAAAAAGAAATTGTTGATGTTTATAAAAGTTTATAACATTGTTTTTTAAAAATGCTCATATGTGAGCAATCTAATACAAGCATAAAACAAATCAAGTAATTTTTCAATATCAAGTAATTTTTCGATATCAACAAACCTAGTGCATTAGTAAATAAATATAATAACTATTACTTATTACTAATTTCAACAAATTTCTATTTAATTTATATACTAGATCTGTATTTTAATGCATGTTGAAATAGGTATCATGCAAATAAGTTAAATAAAGATATGTTGGAATTGAATACTATATTTGCCTACTTTATATTGATGTGAATGTCAATGAAGTAAGGCAAGAAACAATTAACAAATATAGTGCTGTTTATAATACGAGGGCGGGTCAATAAGTCCGTGACTTTTTGAATTTCCCGCCTCTTAACTGAAAGGGCAACACTGCTCCTGTCAACAGGCATCTGTCAGTTGACTCCTGTCAAAATTTGAGCACGCTGCGTCATTTAGTTTATGTTTGACAGCCATCGATAGCAGACTACCGCGTGATTTGAGGAGAAAATGGAAAAAAGTGAATTTCGTGAGCTTATTAAGCATTATTTTTTGCGAAAAAAAACCATCACTCAAACCAAGGCTAAGCTTGATAAATACTATGGGAACTCTGCACCATCAATTTCAATGGTAAAAAAGTGGTTTACTGAATTTCGTTGTGGCCGTACAAGCACGGAAGATGCCGAACGTTCTGGACGCCCAGTTGAGGTCTCTACACCCGAAACAATTGAAAAAATTCACGATATGGTGTTGGCCGATCAGAGATTGAAAGTGCGAAAGATTGTGGAAGCCATAGGCATATCACATGGCTCAGTGGTTTCAATTTTGAATGATCACTTGGGTATGAGAAAGCTTTCCGCAAGATGGGTGCCGCGTTTGCTCACAATCGACCACAAACGCAATCGTGTGACAACTTCGCAGGAGTGTTTGGCGTTGTTTAACCGCAATATGGACGAGTTTTTGCGCCGTTTCGTAACCGTGGACGAAACGTGGATCCACCATAACACACCAGAGACCAAACAGCAGTCAAAATAGTGGGTTTCTCAGGGTGAATCGACGCCAAAGAAGGCCAAGGTGGGTTTGTCAGCTAATAAAGTCATGGCTACCGTTTTTTGGTATGCACGCGGTATAATCCACATTGACTACCTTCAAAAGGGTAAAACAATCAATGGCGAATATTATGCCAACTTATTGGGTCGATTTAATGAGGATTTGAAAAAAAACGACCGCATTTGGCCAAGAAAAAAGTTCTTTTCCACCAGGACAATGCAAGGGTGCACACATGTGCAGTTTCCATGGCAAAAATCCGAGAATTAGGCTACGAATTGCTCCCTCATCCGCCCTATTCTCCGGATTTAGCCCCGAGTGACTATTTCTTGTTTCCAAACCTGAAGAAATGGCTCGGGGGAAAGAGATTTGACTCCAACGATGAAATCATCTCACAAACAAATACCTATTTTTATGACCTCGACAAATCTTATTTTTTGGAAGGGATAAAAAAATTGGAGAAACGTTGGACAAAGTGTAAAGAGCTCAAAGGAGACTATGTTGAAAAATAAAATGATTTTTTATCCAAAAAGTCACGGACTTATTGACCCGCCCTCGTACTTTGCAATATCAACGAAAACGCTCTTACAAGTTTAGTATACCTGAATTCCCTTAGATGTGAATATATTACCTTATAGTCATTCCACTGTTGACACATAATTTGAAATCGCTCCGTTTCATTTTTCAGCAAATTGTAAAAATAAATTGCTGCTGCTTTAGGACTGGTACTTTTTTCGGCATCAGTACCTACAAAATTGAAGTATAAACATTTTTTTAAATTTCATGTATAGGGTGTTAATGAATTGCAGGACAAACTTCTAGGGCTTAAAGTATACATGGAAACAAACATTTTTTGTTAATAAATGTATGGCCAAAAGTGTTTCCTTTCAGGGATAGAGCTTCTCAAACATTCTTTAAGAAGCGCCTAAATGTAAGCAACTCAATTTACTGCCTGCTATTTGTTTCCATAACGACGGAAATTAATACAAGATAAATTAAGCCCTCGTTTTATTTATCAACAGTAAAAACACAAGAGCTTTTTTTTATCGGATAAATTTCTTTTTGTACCGAAATAATTTGGCAAATCAGTAATTTTACGAGAAAAACTGACGTGGCAAAATCGAGAGACCGAAGGTCGAGCGATTTTGTCAAATGTCAGTTTTTCGAGCAAAATTACTGATGGAAAAATGTTGAGTTAAAAAGAAATTTATCCATAAAAGAAAAGCTCGAGTGTTTTTTGGCAAGATAAATTAACGACCGAATATATGAATGAACAACAACAATAATTATCTTTATTGATACAATTAAATTATTTGAATGAACAGTTATTAAATATACAATTGTTATAAAGTGTTTGGTTTGGTGTACTGATTTCAAAATTTTCTTCTCTGGTATTCACACATGTGGAATATTCATTTTGGTCTTTCTTATTCGAGGCTCGTAAGGAACTAATAAGATTTTCATGATGTTCAGGGTCAATTTGGAGGTAGGGTTTAATAGAAGATGATGATGAGTGTCCCGTTATCTTTATAAGTTGTTGGTCACTTACTCCTGCTTTGGCTAACTGGGAAACTGTACTAGCACGGTTTGAATGATTGGTAATTTTATTATTTGTGATGTCGAGTCCAATTTTAGTTCCAGAATTTTTGGTCCAAGTAGAAATCGTATTAATACCCAGTGGAACATTTTTGTACCAACTTTTAGAATTTGTATTTTTCCAAAAGGGATTTGGAGTTAAAAAAAGTCGTTCAGATGTTATGTTTTCATTTCTTTTTTGTAACAGTAATTTTAACAATGCAACGGGACAAATACCTTCATCCATTTCATTTTTTGTTATCCATTTGCTATATGCTAATTTTTTCGACCCACCTTGTGCCGTCTTTGAAAATATTGAATTGTATTCAAATCTCCCTGTTGGAATTCCATCTTGATTTTTTTCTTCTTTACAGCTTCTCCTCCCCTCCAAGCTAATTCATAAGAAGCTATATGAAAGAATCTTTTGTAATCCCTCTGGTTCGTCTATATTCCACAATTTTGCCATTTTTAGTATATCTTTCTTGTTCAATCCTACAGAACATACTTTCCTTTTCTCTGGAATAGCTTGTAATTCTTTCCGTTTACTATTTCTCGCATCACGAGCTTCTTTAAAAGTTATGTCGGCAAAAGGATCAAATCCAATATTGTACTCACTGAAATATTTTTCTTGAATCATCTTCGCAGTTGAATTCCAAATTGATTTAACTGCATATTCTTTATAATCTTCTCCATTCCTCTTTTTCATATTATAGGCCCAATCCTTTAATATATCTGCCACTTCTTGTAACGGAGGAAAAACAGCCCCGCAGCTAATGGGGCAAGGGCTTATATAACCGAACACGAGGGTCCAACAAGGAGCTATTCCTCCGTTGTACTCATTCGTGATTGTTGTTCTGTATTTCATTTACATTTGTTTTATTTGCTATTTTGTTCTTTCGTTAATATACCGTTATAAAACGTTTATTTGTATTAGTGTGGTTTAAACAACCAAACACTTGTAAAGTTTGAAAAAAAAATAAAACTAAGAAGCCTGTGTTTTATGGTTGTCTTTTGCTTAGGTTTTTTAAATTTTATACAATTTTTGGTAACATTTTTGTTTATCATAGTGTTTAGATTGTCTACACCACAGCAAAACAATTCTAGTATACTTTACAACATTTCAATCTGCCCCTAACAACACATTCTTTACTATTTATAGTATATTTTTACAAAAATTATGATTTTGATATAGCTTTATTTGGATTAAAATTTCCATATCATTCCTCGGTTTAAAAAAGTTATAACACAAAGCAGAAGGTCCTTTAATCATACACGACTTATTGATGAATTGGTGTCTCATCACTTTATTGCTTAATCTTACCATGAAAATAAAACATTGAGATTTAAAAATAACACAGAAGGCAGATACGCCACTAGGCGGGTTGCAACCAAAAATTCAAACATAAAAAATATATCTTCATTTTTTTTAATTTAACGCAGTTTAAAAAATCTTGTACAGTTGTAAGCCTATTTGATGTCATTATTAAGTTAGTTAAACCTACCAGTAAATTTTTTAATATAACAGTTTTACTTAGAGTAATTACTAATTTCAAAAAGGCAACCCTCATAAGACTAAGTGAAATAGTTCTGCTAATTATACAATAAATAAGAGGCTAGTTGGGTATTTTATTAAATATATAAAATTTGTTTGCAAAAATTCCCCTAATCATCATTAGTAGAATTTGTATTTAAGTATGCTATTATATCTAACTAATTACTAAAAACAAACTTTTACTTCAGTGTAATTTACAGAAAATGGTAAATATTCACCAAGTCACACTACTTTTTTGTTTCTTGGTAAACCAATATTCGCTCCAGTCAAAATGTGAAATTTACTTATTATATTTCACACAATATTAAGTTTAAAATAGTATTAAACATTATAAAATTAGTTAATTTGTTAAAATTGTCTGTCGTTTGAACAGCTGAACACTGCAAAAAGAATTATAAAGATCAATTTTATGTTTGAGTTATCACTATAGCAAAAATGTGATATTTAGTTGACCGATATACAAGTTAATATAGAAAAAAAAACATGAGTGACCACAGTGAATGGTCATGGATGGAGATTAATTCTAAAAGCGGGTCTAGCATGCCAATCTTAGGGAAAAATGTTTTAAAAGGACGGCCTTGGGGTTGCCAGAACCAATAGATGGTGTTGCTATAAAATAGTTCTTATTTTTAAGCATAGAAAGTGCTTCAAAACCAGATCTTTTTTGTATCTATCAATTTTACACTTAAATAACATCTAACATAGAAATTGTGATATTTTGACTGTTAGCAATCCCAAACTTTTTGAGAAACCAAATATGGAAACTTTAATTTCTTTTTAATGCAAGAGAACCTTTAATTTACAACTAGATTGAGCACCCATCCTAAAAAATTAAGTGTCATAGCGACAGCCCTCTGCAGTGAAAGAGTCAAACTATATCTTTTTCTTCTGTGTATAAGCCAATGGCCTGTTAATTACCTACAATGGAGTAGGTTCTATAAGGCCTCTCTGCATGTATGCCGGGTAGGAGGCTAATCTTAATCCATCGAATAGAGAAGAGAAGTTCCACTACATGGTTTACGATTGTCAAAGATGTCCGTATGACAACCGCGATCAACGGTTTTATGTACGCTCCGAAACACTCCCAACTATACATGTTTATACAATTCAAACTATTTTCTACATTTCAAAAATGCTCTAAATTTAACTAAATAGTGCCTCTATTAGCTGTTCTTACATTTTATAAGAAAATGGTGTATTCCCCACTTCGGGGCCTCTCTTAAAATAAGAAAGAATGAAAAAAATTATTATAAATTTGTTTCACAGAACAATATCAATATTTTTTACTAAACAAAGAATGTTTTCATTTTTATACGAATCTTAACTCAAAATTTAAATGCTCGTTTTACCTTATACCAAAGAGCAGTATATTATAAAGAGATGCAACGCAATGTATTTAGAAAAATCAACGTAATTTGGGTTGCATACCTGTATTTGTTTGCAAAATTGCACATTTAAGTTTAAACCACCTCGAGGGGTCAATTAAACAAAGGAATTTTACCTGAACCCCTGAGAATCCCTAAGTAAACATGTCGTTAACCTTCTTAAGATTTTACAGTGTTGCAGCAGGTCCTTTAAACCAAATTGTTTAGCTTTCTATTATATGTAGGGGAAGTCGGGGCAAAGTTAACATAGTTAAGACATGATCATTTTTATAAAAAAATCTTTGAAAATTTCCTTAGTTTTTGCAGTGGATTATCAATGTTGCTATACTAGATATCTTAGCATCGGCACAGAATCATTCATTTTATTTTTTTGTCCAAGTTTTATATATTTTTTTAAAAACATGCTATTTATTTTCGCTTTGCCCCCCTCACGGGTTAAAGTGAAATAGTTGTTGGGGCAAAATGAAATAGTTCGTTTTGCAAAAAAACAAGTAACAACAACTAAATTGACTAGTAGCAACATCAATTAAACTGCATTTGATTTAATTAAAATGATTTTTTTGTATAAAATATTAAAGATTTATGGTCGACAATATTGCAACACTTTATACCAGAAAAAAAGGTTTTCCCTTTTATTATTTTTATACAAAAATTTAATGGTACCCAACTAAAGAACTCGTTAAAGCCTAGATATAATTCAAAGCACTGGAATTTAGAAAAATATTATATAATATTCCCAAGTAAAGAAAAACAAAATTTATTACGAAGTAATAAAAAACACAAAATTTATTCTTAAACAAAAACAAACGTAAAAACTATAATCATAAACGTGCATAAAAACTCTTTAAAACACCTAGTAGATAACCACGTAATCAGGTAACATTTAAAAAACTAATTAAACAAATTTTATTTTTCCATAGCGGAGATGCACATATTTTGAAGTTTCCCTTTAATTTCAGAACCACAGACTACGCGTATGTTGTCTATTTCCGGGAAATAAAAACGTCTTTATGATTTCGGTAGTTTCGCATGAACTTGACAATAAAGGATTTGTTTTCATCTTCTGAAATATTTATAATTTGACCGACAAATTCTTTACCATTATTCTTATCATCTTTGAATTCGACAAGAATAAAATCATTTTTTGGACCCTTTCTTCTGAAACGGTAAATTTTTCGACTTTGCTTTTATCTAGGGCGTCATCAGCATTTTCTTTAGAAAATTCAGACAAATCTGAGGAAGAATCCTTGCATAGTTGTTTCTCGTCGATTGATTCTGATTCGTCTGATGAGTCGTCCGATGATTCAATCCGCCTAACCTTTGTTTTTGTAACTGATTTGGAATTGTCACCAACAAAATTCCTTTTTACTCTCTCTTGGCATCCTTTCTTACTACAGAAGATTTTTTTATCGATTGTTGCAATTTGAACTCTTGCAAATATGGTGAAGAAGTTATAATTGCAGTTTTGCCGCTCTTTCTTTCTTACAAATTTTCTTGGTTTTAGAACGTGTGGTATGGGAAGTATTTCTGCCGGAGGGATATAGTATAATTTTTCTGGAGTTTCTTCTATGTGTCTTAATGTTGAAAGGTCAGGAATTGGGGACATTCCATGCGTTTTCTGAGTATTCTTTGAATTGCCTGGAATCTCTGCTATTAAAGTATCGTGGTGCAACTTTGTTTCATTTTCTTTCTCTTCTGACTCTTCTTGATTGGGAATGTCAACATGACGATTTTCAGGTGGATCATTGACGTTCACTTCCACATTTTCTCTGTTTGTTGTTTCTGATGGTTCAAATAATTCATCGGGAAAAATGTGCGGATTCATTGGGCATATGCTAGTGTTCCTAAAATCGTTAATTGCGTTTTGAATTGTTGCTGCACGGATGTACGCCTGCCCAAATAAAGCCCCTACGTCTGAAACTGTAACCACACGCCCTGGATGATTTCTTAACCATGTTTTCACATTTTGTTCATAAAAGGTACTCAACGGATACATGAATGATACATCTAGGGGTTGCATTCGGTGGGAGGTGTGGGGCGGTAAAACAAGAATGTTAATGTTATTTTCTCGGGCAATTTCCAGCAATGTTAAATTTCGGACATGTGTTGCATGGCCATCCAATATAAGTAACACGGGATTCTCGGGGGAGGGCTTCGCATATTTGATAAAATGGTTGATCCATGTTGGTGCAAAAATTTCGCTTTGCATCCAACCTGATGGGTGATAAACAACTTCAGTTTCAGGTGGAAGGCCTATTTCCAGCAAAGGGTTTTTTCTAACCCTGGGGAAAATAATTAAACGTCATAATATTCTAATTCAATTTGCCTATTATTTAATTAAACATTCAGTTGTGTATAAAATTTATCCAACACTGTCTCAAATAAAATCTCAAAGTTTAGAATAATTGCTTCAGAATTTTACATTTCCCTTAAAAATACCAAAGCTTTTCACTTTGACCAAAACCCTAAAGCCCATTAATCCGGGTCTCCAGGTCTGTCTACCTGCAAGTTTGAGCGGTATTTTCTATCTTTGTTAAGGTTGTTCTCTTTCTCTGCTAAAGTGATTCAAATATTTAAAAGACAATTAAAGCTTAATATTTGAATAATTTGCACATGTAATTAAGTTTTCTTTAAATAGAAAGTTTTAAAAATAAATTATATGGGAGTTAACGAAGTTTTCTTTTTATTGCTAGAATTACTTTAGAGATATATCAATATTTATAAGAAAACTCTGTTTATAATCTAGAAAACAATTAATTACCGTCTAATAAACATGTGCATATGGTAATGTTAAGTCCTAGAGTAAATATCAACAATTAATAATATCTTTATCATTTTCGGGAATGTGAATTTCCAGAATGCAGTTGGTGAAGAAATTGGTATTCACCAAACCACTGTTTCTAAAGTTTATACATCGGTTATGGCTAAAATTTTAAATAAGGCAAATGTATGGATACATTTTCCTACATCTGCCGCCGTAATTGTTGATGCTAAGAACAATTGGTCTGACAAATACGAATTTTCCGAGGCTATCGGTGTGATTGACTGCACACACACTTTAGAATTCCAAAATTATAATTGGAAGATGTTTTGGACAGTTAAAGGCTAGATTTCCTATTTTATAATATAAAGTGTGAAGTACTAAAATGGAACAATTCCATCAATTATTATTTGTTGTGTTGTTCTGTATAATATCGCAAAATGGCTTAAAGATGTAGATTTTAATTTCGCAGAAGAACCTAATCATTTGCTGTGGATGTACAAAACGAACAAATTAATTCAATATGATTCGCCGTTTAGGTCAGCAGAAAAGAGAACTAATTACTGGAAGATTATTCGATAATTATTTGTAGTTTATATTTACGATGTGTTAAAAATATAATATTATACATGTATTTGTTCAATCAGATAAAAGCTTTCATATTGCTTACTGTTTACTTATAAGAGTAATATTAAAAATTTCCCTGTAATGCTGAGTTATAATATCCAAGGCTCTTTCTTTTTCTTTTTTAATTTGAGGTACTTGTGATTTATTAAAAACAATTCTATTTTCTTTTAATTTCTAAACAAAAATACTTTGTTTATCTACTCCTTCTTCATCCTCACAACTATACTGATCACTAGTATCAGACATTTTAAATTAAATTAAGAAAACGTGGGAGTACCGATTCATACAAAACTCTAACCAACAAATAACTTGGAACCGTCAACAAATCATATCAGGTCTGTTCATGTCAAAACCAGCAATTGCTTAAACAATAACGGATAGCTAACAGATGCTTAACATTTTTATTCTTATAATAATTGCGCAACTGCTTTTTCTTAAAGCATTTGCTTTAGCTAATAAGCAATTGCTTAATTTTTATTCATAAGGCTCATTAAACCATAGAATGTGCTGTTTTTAATTAATATTCCTAGAAATTTCGCATTTTATGACAACATGGCAACGCTGTGCTTCTAAAGGAAACAAAAATGCTACAGGAATCTGTAATATCGTTGCTTTCACATGATGAATAAACTCTGTGTAGTTCGAGTCCCGCCTGCTCGGGGGCCAGACCCTGGCGATCCTAGCGGACGGGACTATTTTAACGATACTATATAACCCATAAGGCTAACTCTCTTTATAAATATACTGCTCTTTGCTAAAACTGATCAAATTCGTTCATTCGTGGTAGGTTTCTGTGCTTCGATATGAACTTAACAGCTCTGCATTGTCCGCAACACACAATACAAATGAGGCAAAATTTTAGTAGGATGAATATGGAGTTTTGTCAGGCCCGGACTGGCTGCATTGGGGACCCTCGGCTAGAAGCTGAATTGGGGCCCTCTCACGGGGGGGGGGGCCTGGGGGGTGTTTTTGAAAATTACATGCCTGAAAACATCATTTTGCTCTATTTTGGCACTTAAAAAGTAATTGAACATAAGCAAGATCTTAATAAAAATAATTTTAACTTTATTAAACATAATTAATTTTATAATATTTAAACAACTTTTCATTACTTTTTTATTATAGCTAAATTATTCAAAAACTGGATTTAAAAATATTAGTAATAAACTACTAACTACAAGTGGTTAATTACGAACATGAGAGTGAGAAATATTTTTAATTCAGGCAACAAAACCACAATATTACAGTCATAAGCTAAATTTTATGAAACACCACAGTCAAATATACATTGAGGAGGAAAAACGTCAATGAATAAGCCAAGCATACTTAAGGAAACAATTTATCTTTTTAATGCAATATCATGACAATTATTGTAGTACGTGTTTTGTTTGTTTGTTTGTTTTATTTAACGTCGGCCTATTTCTGCTACTATGGCTAACCACCGACGCCAGGGAGCGATCCTACCACACCTGGAAATTTAGCCTGTTTGAGGGTTCTTTTGACGTGCCCAACAACACTTGGACACGGGGCCTACGATTTTACTTCCTATCCGAGAACAAGGGCCGTTTTTGGCGTTTTTTATCGCTCAGAAAAAAACCACCGACCTCGGCGTCCGGATTCGAACCCGGGACTACTGCGTGAAAGGCATACGGCCAACCTATCCGCGCTACCGGCGCCGGTGTACATGTTTTATAATAAAAAGAAAGAACTGTCCTAATGAATTATTTGCAAGTAAATAAAAAAAATTAAAGTATAGTTTACTCCTTGATCTAACATTCTAACTTACAAACAAGTAAAGGTAAAATAATGTGTGTACAGCTAGAAATTTAGAAAAAAAAAATACAAAAATTTTAAATATTATTAAGCACAGAAGATGATTTTAGTTGACTTAACAGCTTTTCGGTCAGTTCTTCACTGGTCCTGGCTATTTAATCTATAATTTGATCTTTATACAATTTATAAAACAGTTCTCTTTCTACGTTCATGAAAAGTAGATTGGGCATGAGATCTTGGCTGACAGTAGACCTAAGTCGATTCTTAACTATTTTTAAGTTTAGAAAATACCATTTCACAGGTGACTTGAGTACAAGGTATAGTTAGTACAAATTTGTAAGCTACATACAGGTTGGTAAACAGTCCAGATAGTGAGAGTTCAAAAAGAATAGAAAAAGCGCACGAAAAACACTGAAAACATTGTTTCATGACAGTACAGTAAACAAAGATTTTCTTCTTTTTCTTCAGATTCCGATCCTAAATCGTCATCTTCACAGTTGCCTTCTGCTTTGTTCAGCCTGTCTAGTTTTTTTTTCATCCTCAGTTTTTTCAACTGTTATAAAACTGTTGCACTGATCTGCAAACTGTTTCAGCTCTATCAATAACAGACTTCTTTCTACTTTACAAAGTTTGGAAACACAGGAAAGGACTCCCATAGAAAAACTATCAAGCTCTACAATGTCTTTAAATTTCTTTGGATCTAACCAAGAACAATCTTATAAAATTTCTTCGTTTGGGCAAAATGTTTCTTCAATACTCGTCCTGGCACAATCTAACATATCAAAAAAGACTAACTTATACTTTTGAGCAGTTGAGATTCCAGGAGCTTTGTCTTTTAAATTTTCACCAGGCATTGCTTTTTTCTTTGAAATTCTTGAAGTCCAACTCTATTTCCACGTCAATCTCACTATCTTCTAATCTGCTATTAACTGTAATTGCGTAATTTTTAGCTTTCGAGTACAAGACATCGAAGTGTTTGTCATTTCTTTTTTCAATAACTTGTTTAAGCAGTGTCTGCAACAACTTCCAAGCAATAGCATGAGGAAGAAGAATAATAACCTCTGAAGAGTTTTCTGCTGAACCGAAACTAGGGCTTTGGTCATTGTTTTGAGTTCAGCTGATTTTTCAATTTTATTCGGAAGAAGAAAATAGGTAAATATTAATTTTCAAATGACTGTAACTGTCCAATTAATTGTATCGTTCTATTTTCTTCTTCTTCTGTGTATTGGCTAATGGACTGTTAATTACCTATAATTAGCAGGTTCTATAAGCCCTCTTGGCACGAATACAAATCAGGAAACGAATATAATCCGTGGAACAGAGAAGAGAAATTCCTCCACTACATAGTTTACGATTGTTAAAGATGTTTGTATAACAACCGGGACCGAGGGCATATAGTGTTTATACAACTGTTTAACATTAACTGTACACGCGATTGCGACATAATTAAAAATTTAAAATCAACCCTAGTAAAGACAGAGCCTAATTTTTAACTCTTAAGTTTACTTTTTTATTTTTTTTAGGGGGTCCCTTTGGTGGCCTCCTGAGACGGGGCCGTCGGCGATCGCCGACCAGACCAGTCCGCGCCTGAGTTTTGTTCCCCAGGCCAACATCTTACATCGCCCATAAACACAATAAGATGGTATGCTGCACAGCGCCAAATGCAGGCGTAGACCGCCAAGCAACGGAGAGCGACGCGGCCCCCGCGAAAAACTGCCCGTCACACACACGTGATTCGCGCGGCAGTCAACATGTTAAGCCGCCGCGCCGACGCTAGCCGCACTTCCTTTTATCTCGTGTATTTCAATGCTGTAGCTTGTTTGTTATGGTGTGTTTATTTTAGTTATTAAGAATAACTCGTAAAAACAGTAAAAGGAAAAATTTTTAAATATTTTAAATAGATAAAAAATCATTAATATGTAAATATATCAGTAATTTCAAATAGTCAACTCTTTGTCTGGAACGAATGTTTGCAAATTTATTTCTGCATAAATCGAGTTTATGATAACTCGAATATTTTCATCTGCTACCACTTGCAACTGTTTCACTGTATTATAATTTTGTTTCTCTACGACTATAATATAATGTATTCGTTACATATACCTTTTTAGTTGAAGAATGATAGATATTCTCCATTTCCGTTGGATTCTGTTCTCTATTTCAACGATAAATTGCGGAACCAGAAGCTAGTGGGCGTGGCATGTTAGCGCTTGGGATCTCCCACTTGTTTTTGAAGTAACTGTCAAAAACAGTTTTAAATTTTCGTATTCGTAACAACAGTAAGAACTAGGTATGAATAATTCAGACAACGAAAACGCTGAAATGTATACGCCACCAGAAATAACGGAAACCTCGAAAACGACGTGTATTAATTTACTACCGAAAAAATCGCAGAAACAGTACACAATGGTGTACACGGCGTAAAATGGTTGTGGCTAGTGAACCGACATACGTCCATCTAAAGCAAAATTTTTATTATACTGATTCGGACCAAAAGTTGTAACTTCCTATGAAATAGTCGTAGAGAAAGTAGTCTCCTACTCGTGTAGAAAAGTTATTATTCACTCGGATGATTCTGTCACTCGCCTTCGGCACGTGACAGAATTTTCATCCTTGTGAATAATAACTGTCATTCTACACTCGCTGAAGAATATACTATTATGCACACACACACTGAAGTATGTACTAAATAGATGAAAACCTGCTGAAATTATAATATTATGTTAACTTATTATGTAACTAAAACAAAAAAGTAATAAAAATCCATGATTTATTGTTTGCTACAGCTAAATGTACTGTTTAAAATAAGATGGGTACAATTAGTGTTTCACCAAGAGACAAAATAGAAAATATTGACAATGTATTCAGACCACTATTTAAGTTCCAGTTAAGAG